>WBMY01003550.1:77175-96593 GCA_013397315.1 Donacobius atricapilla | reverse complement strand
CCAAGTAAGCTCCATTATTTTTAATGGACAATTTAACCATTTCAGGACCTTTCACTGGCTCTCAAGTTCTTTCACCATTTAGGTGTAAGACAAGAAAGTTCCATATTCCTTTTATAAGTGAAAAAGGTTCTACACTTTAACTCAGAATGAGGAAATATAACCCTAAGGTGCATCTTTCAAAAGCTGTATGCCATAATGATCACAGAACATTACAATTTTTAAAAATTCTGTTTCCTGTCTTTGTCTCTAACCAATAAATTAGACAACAATTACTAACAGTCAGGGACTCTAAAAAAATTTTAAAATGACTGCCAGTTTCCACACACAGGTTTCAAGTCACACTTCATGAAAGAATTCCATTATAGCTCTCTTGAAGTAGATTTTTGCATGCTCACTTAGAATTTATTAATACCTGACTTGAATACTGAACAAATCTACGCATTTCACTGATTAACCTCCTTCCCACAGCCAAAGAAACAAATATTCAAGGATGTCAAATATTCAAGGACGTTTATTTCGTTTCAAAATAAAGAACATAAATTGCTCTACTTATTTTGGTTTCTATCTGAAAACTCTAAGACTATCTTAGTCTGCTGATTATTAAGAGCACTAAATTCTGATTTAGGAAAAAAAAAAACAAAACACCTTCAAAAACAAGTTTCACCACACAGCACTAGAACCCTTAGTTTTAAGGACAGTAGCTCTGCCAAGAGGGCATTTTAAAATACTAATATTGTCATGCCATAGTTTTTACTGACCAAGGCAATCCTCTTTTCTTTTCCCTTAATGCATCTAACATGCAGTTTACCACACCATATGCCACCATAGCCCCCTAAGTGAGCAACCCAGAACTGTTAGACTTTACACAGTCCATGCAACGAGGACATTTCTGTAGGACCATTTAACATCAGCGACTGTCTTTCTAAGAAATAGTCTTCCTTGACTTTTCCTCTGACATATGTCCCTGTGCTGCAAACAAGTTGCTTGGACTTGTCAAAATAAAATCTATCTCAAGGGAATTCATAGTATAGAAGCAGGTTGATGTATATTGGCAGTGGGAGGACCCGAATCAGTCAAGCTCCATCAAAGCCATAAACCTCATAAAAAGCTATCAGAGAAGCTTACTCACATGCTACATCCCTCCAGCACCTTCAGCAAAATCTTTTGTTCATATCATCTGAAACATTATTCCCATTAAAAGGCTCACATTTTTCAAGGGGAAGACAGGTGATCATTTAATGGCTCACACACTTCTTGAATCAGTTTTACACTTTCCAAATTCAGACTAATTGTGTGACATAAGATTTTGAATTTGTTTTCTCAGTTAATGAACCACTAAACTTGTTAAGTTATTAATAACTAATCATTGCTTTTACATTATCTGTTTCTGATTTTATATAATCCAATATATTTGATACACTGCTAAGTTTAAGGCCTCCAGGATAATGCGTGTGCTTCTGAACAAAATCTGGTTGTTGCCTATGTTATTTCAACTGCAGAAATATATCTGAACAAGGCTTCTTTGCTACTCTAGCATTTTATTCATTCCCTTCAACACAGTGACAAACGTCAAAGAGCTCAACCACAAATGTGGATTTCTCACTCTGTAGGCACATTATACCTGTGAAATCTTTGGTGTAGTATACAGTAAGAAAACAAACAAGCCAATAAAAATCTTATAAAGGATTCTAACAACTAAAGGATTATCCCACCAGGACAGTGTTTAGTTGAGGAATTATGCGGCACAAGAGCAATAAAATTTATGGCAGTCACTCTGTAGCATCACCCTAAGTCAGAGTCCTGTCTTCCAGGTTCACTGGCTTTTTAACACACTGACTGTTCCATCACCTTCGGCTGTGGTCTGTCTAGACACGACCTGGTCTTTCCACCACTGGACTACAGCTGATGCAAAAAATTAAATTTTCAAACCATCCTTTTGCTTATTGTTGAGGAATACATCTGCTGCAGGTAGCTCGGTAGCATCGGAGGACCAGCTCGGATCCTTTCTGTGGTACTGCACCGCCAAGAAACGAGACACCTGAGACTGCTGTGGGGAACCCGGTCTGACTGTGTGAGCGGGGGGTGTGCGGACACCAGCGGGGACACACCGTGTCACCGCGGCGAGGGCGCCTTGGGTGTCAGCAGTGACAGCCCTCGCCTTTGGAAGTGCCTGACAGGGAGTCCCATAAATGGTCACGTTGGGAGGTTTCCTTAACGTTTCTGCCGTCACCGAAGTCAGTTATAAAATTTCCGTTCTTTTGCAAATAGAATCAGGCCAAAACAGAGAACTGGTTAAAAATACCCAACCCGGCCTTAATTTGTTACATTCGAAGCAGCCCCTCACTGGCGGCCGAGCGCCACCGACCACCCACGGCAAAAGGGCGGCGCGCCCGAACGAGCCGGGGCGGCACGGACCGGGACGGGACTNGCCGCGGCTCCTTCCTGAGGCGTCGGCGCGTAGTGCCCCGGCGGCGCCGAGAGGCTCCCGGTGCCGCCTCGCCGGTGCGGGCGGGGAGCAGCCCGGTCGGCCCCGCGCGCGTCGCCGAGAGTCGCGTATCGATCAGTACGGGGCCTTTCCCGACGGCCTCGTCTGCTCGCCGGCTGGACTTGCCACTGCCGGCGTCCGTCGGCCTGTCTGAATTTATTTTGTATGTTCTTAGAGCGATTTTTGACCAGGTTGCGAACTTGTGTATCGCTAAACTACCAAAGTTGTCCTTCTCCACGACTTTGTCAGTAAACATCCTTCTTCTATGCTTGCGTTCACAGTAAATTGAACGTATTTCGTGTCTTTTTCAGGACAGGGCCCTTACAAAGCTTGCTACCACTTAGCTGCCTTTATGTTTCTCACAGCAACTGCTCTCTACATAACTCTATGTGCTTTTGCAGCTAAGTACAGTGTTTGTTATTGTATTTTTTTGTCCTGGTAGTTTTACTTCTCTCTCTCATGCTTTAATAACCTGATTTTTTCAGAGCAAGGCCCACATGTAGGATTATGCATAAAGCACCTCAGTTATGGAGGAAGTTCTCCATGTACTTTTCATTGCATTTAGATATAGCCATTGTGTCTCTAGTACCCGGATCATTTAGTTTAGAACGGCAGTTGAAAGACTGTTTTGTGCATGTCATGTACTAAGATACACAGTCCAAGTAAACCAGGATATTTTGATTGTTTCATACAGCTTACAAGTCACTCTTCAGAAGCCATGAGGGCAGTTCCCAGTGTGTCTTTTAACACCAGCCTGTTGGATTTGGAGATCTGAGTAGTACTGTGGAAAGGCCAAATAAATAAATAAATAAAAGTCTGTCATTGCAGGAGCTGGAGAGGAAAATTATCATCTATTGCCATTGTTTTCTAGATGAGTGATAATTACTTGATATTCTGGTTTTGGCAGTAGGGTGCTGTTCTGCATTTGCAACTGGAGTGCTGTCTTCTAGGTGCTACTGTGAACTGGAAGCTTAACATGTCACATTATTCTGTAATTCTTCTGCATCTTGCTTCAGTTGAAATGTGGAATACACAAAGTGTATATTTTTGAATTCAAACTTGTAGCTGAATTGTTTTTGCAGTGGTTACATAAGAAATATAAGGATTAAGTGCAAACGACCTGTTTTGTGATAGGTTTCCTTGGCATGAAGACATACCTTGTTATAAGACATAAAAATTTCTTGCAAACTTTCTACCAGGTTGCCTGCCCAGTGGATGAATGGAAGAAAGTGTAGTGTTTCTGGATTTTAGTAAGGCTTTTGATGCTGTTCTTCACAGTACCATTCTGGAAAGCTCTCCAGCAGTGGAGTGAGCAAATTTGTGGTGCACTGGTAGAAGAGACAGCTGAATGACACGGCTCATAGGGCTGTAGTAAGGAGGGGTGCATGCCCAGTTACCAGTGTTGCTCCTCAGGGCCCCGTTCTAGGACCAGCTCTGCTCAATGCTCGTGTCTGGAGATAGGAATTGAATGTGCCATTAACAGCTTTGCTGATTACACCGAACTGGGAGGTGCCGTTGGCTTTCTCGAGGTGCAAGAGGCCTTGCAGAGGATCTAGATAGATTGAGGCACTGGGCAATCACCAGTGGCAGCGCAATTAGTAAGAACAAGTGCTGGGCTCTGCAGCTGGAACAGGGGAACACTGGACGCTTGTTTTTCTTGGGAGAGAAGTGACTGCAGAGCAGCCATGCAGAGAGGGCTCTCCGGGTCCTTGTTGACAGCAGGCTCAGCATGAGCCAACGTGTGCCCTGGCAGCCAAGAAGGCAAACTTCACCTGTGGGTGCATCTCACACAGTACAGCCAGACAGTTAAGAGAGGGGATTGTCCAGCTGTATTCAGCATTGGCAAGGCCTTCCTGTGAGTAACTGTGTGCAGTAAGAGGCATACTAAGGCACTTGAATACAACCAGACTGGGGCAACCAAGCCGGTGAAAGAGCTGGAAGGCCTGTCCTCTGAGGACTCTGGATTTGTCTGCTGTGGAGAACACAAAGCCTGAGGGGACTTCATTGCTCCCAGCAGGTCCCTGAGGAAGGAGATGCTTATCTCTTCTTGCTGAGATCCAGCTATAGAATGCGTAGGAATGATTCAAAGTTGCACCAAGAGAGGAATAAATTGGACATTAGGAAGCATTTTTTTTACTGGTAGAGTGATCAATAACTGGAAGAGGCTTCTTAGGAAGGAGGTCAGTGTTTAGAGGCATTTGGACAATACCCATGGTACCATGCTTTAAATTTTGTATTAATCAGGCAGTTGACTTGATAGTAGTTTTAGGTCCCTTGCGACTTAGTAGTGTCAGTCACAGAGTAAAATATTTAAAGTTGTTTTTGTTAACACTCAGGACATTGCTTTAGAGCCATGGCTGTGATCATTCAAGCATTTTGGGTAAGCATCTCCAGTATTCCTGTAGCAGTAGTTTTTTAACTACTTCTTATATAGAGAAGGGTTTGAGTTGCAAGTGATTAGTGAATCCTTTTTCAACAGGATTTGCTTGAATCTGAAATCTGTGCCTGCCAGCTTTGTGATAATTTTTTTTTGCATTATCTACAATCTAGACATCTGCTATAACTGTCTTAGGTTACTCTCAAATCACAGTAGCTTCTTACTTACTTTCCATTTTAACCCATTAAAGGAAAAAGGTAAAATGTAAAGTGAGATTGACAGAAATCTTGTCTGTACGAGTAGCATGTACTGCCTCTTCTTAATCTCATATTTTTGTTGTGTTTAAAATAGTTTGTTATCTGCTAGGATATCCACAATGCTTGTCCTAGTCCCAATTGCTTAGTTTCTACTTTAGTGAAAACCAAAATGTGCAATATATAAGAAACAATGTTATTTTTCATGACACTGTCATCCTAAAAGTTTTAGATTTTTTTTTTCTTCTTGGCGCTTTGAAGTGAACAGCTTCTTTCTATGTAGGAGGAGTAAGGAGCAGGTGAAATAAATGAAGAACATATAAGGGGCTTTGTCTTGAATTGAAAGGTGAAATTTTGGGGTTTGGTACTCGCCTTAGCTTTAAATGAAAAAGCTGGGTAGTTTGTTCTGGGCTAAAGCACTGAAAGCCTGGGGTAACAGTTACTACATTTTCACATCATAATGGAGAGTGGAGGAAATGGTCCTAATGATTATTTTTTGTAACATTAGAAATCGGAGAACTTTGAAGAAGGGTATGTACTTTATCTGTTTCCAATTCTTCCAAGGTTACATTTGCTCCTCAGTTCCAAAAGAAGGTATGCTTTGGAGTATAGTGAAAAGATAAACCAAGATTGAATACTGTTGTGTGTTGTTTCAGGAAGGGAATTTTAATAAGCTGTGAAAGTACACTAGAGTTTCAGGACAGGATTTGAAGCTGAGAATCTCAGTACTGTATTTGATATCTCTTACAAGATAGTTAATATGGTGCCAAATGTGGGACAGAGAAGTCACAATGTGCAGTATACGGTAGTATAATGTATTATACATAATGTGATAGCAATACCATTATATCATAATAATATTTTTTTATTATTAATATTCAGTGTTGAAGTTCCTGAATGTTGTAAACATGTTTTGGAGTCACCTAACTTGGGGCTGTCAATTCTATAGTTTCTCAATGAAAGACTTGTTACCACCCTTGTTTTTAGCACAAAGTACCTAGACACAAATGATTTCTTTTTTTATTAAGTCCTATAGCTTTCATGTAGTTGTTTGCCAGTTACTGAAAGTGGCTCTGTCAGCATTCTGTTAACAGATGCCTTTGCACAGTGTTCGGTGAGTGCCTACTGGTCTGAATTCTGGAGCCTGAGCAAGGCTTGTTCCATGGGTTAAAGGGTAGTTCTGGGAAGGCAAAAGGAATAGTTCATTGTGTGGATGATGCACATGGGACCCAGGACCATGCAGCCAAGGTGTGGAGAGTGAGAAAAGCAGATGCAGACAGTCTGCTTGTCTGTGATAAGCACTGTGCCTTAATCCTGAAACATGAGTCACTGCCTCTTCCTTCCGTGCTTTGTGAAGTATACAGGACATTTACTCTACAAGATCTTTCTTATTCTAAAGTGTAATTACAGACAATTTTTTAAACTTGATATCTTCAAAAGACTTCACAAATGATAATAAAAATTTCTAGTGTCAGCCATGACTTGTGTTACAAGTTATGGCTTTGCTATAGCTTTGTTTGGTTTCTGCCTGATTTGATCTGCTTATGCATCTTTACAGATGCATAAGACACATAGAGAATATGTAGCAAGACAATTTTTTTCACAGTAGAAGCACGTTAGAAGTATGCTTTTGCATATATTTTTATGTGTCTCTCATATTTAGATGCTAAGTGCCATTTTGTATTCACTACATTAATCCTGTACAAAACTACAGATGACACTCTTATTGGCTGTAATCATTTCATGTAAACTGTTGACATCTAGAATTGTCTGACCTCTGAATTTCATAGAACTGTGTACACTTACCATAAATTTTAGAAAACTTACACTAAGTATCAATATAGCAGTATTTTACATTATTAAATCAGAGAGTAGCAAAAGATTTACATTACTTGAATGTTTTAAAATACTTTTCAGGCTCAGAAGGCAAAACAGAAAAACCAGAAGATACGGAGTTTTGGATACAAACATAGAAAACATGGAGTTGACCCCATTAGAACAAGATGATGATGATGATGATACAACACTATTTGATGCCAGCCATCCTCGAAGGTTTGTATTTAGAACCTGAATGTACTTCTAGCAATAGAAGTGAAGGAGTGTGGGTGATAAGCAGTTTCTCTTAGAAAGCTCACTACTGTGTTTCATATGCATAGTTGGAGAAGGGATGTCAAGATCTCTTGAAATTTAAATGGGCAAGAATTTAGTGGGCAAGAAGATAAACACCATTTGTCTTCAACATGTGAGTTCCAGAGAAATGGAGAGGAAGGTAGGATATTTTTGTTACAAATACAGTGTCATTGAAGCTAATGTAAAATCAACAACTAATTTTTACCTTTCTCTTCTCTTTTTTTTTTTCCTAATTTGAAGGCTCCTCAGTTTTTCCTGGGTTTTCTCACCTATGAGTTCTGCTTCAAGCAGCTTTGCTTCATTCTACTTTCTTATTGCTAAAGTAGTCAGCAGTTAGTTGATGATGATCCTGGACCAGGTGTTACATTTGGTACTGCCGCACTGAAGGATTCATATTCTTAAGCTGCTCTCTGATACTTTGTAGATACAGGAAACTTTTGTTGTATTTCCTTATTGTGTTTAAATTTTGTTCTGTTTCCTTAGTGTTCTTCAACATGATCAATTAAAACTTAAATTTATGCAATTCACACTTTTTATTTTTGAGTAATGCCGTCACATTGCATGTGCAAAGATACAGTAAAAGAATTGATGGAATTATCATAGTCATCGTTCATACTGAAGGCTACTTGACTACTGTCAAGTATCAGAAGAGATTAGAGGAATTCTTCCACTCACAGCAAGTAAAGGATTCACACTGTTTAATGTGAGATCAGATTCAAATCTCAAGCAAAACAGTTTAATAAATGCAATATATGATGTCCCAAATAAATTAAAAGTATTGGAGTAGTAAGTCAGGTGTTCTAGCATTTATCAGGAGGAACTTGGTGTGCAGTTCTGGAACTTGAAGAGAAAAGTTCAGTCTGCTTTAACTTTGTCTCCTTAATGGGAATCTTTCTGATTCAATTTTTTTTTGTAAGACAAACCCTCTCTTGATTTTTTTTCTCCCCCGTACACTAGATTAAAGTAGCTAGAGTATCTGAGTATCTCCACTTAGCATTCCTCTGTATTTTGCAGTTCTGTGACATTTGCCATTACCCTATGTTATTAGTCTTTTTCATATATATATATATGTAAAATGTGATAACCAATTGTCACATTATATCCAGGAATTCCCTCAGTCTTCCTTAAATCTTTTCGCTTCTGTTGTAATTCAACATACTTGTTAGACATTGAGGTATCTGATGACTAGTTAACATGATACTCTTTATAAATGCTTATTTATAGGAGTATTAACTATGGTTTTTAGTAGGAAGTAAAATTATAATATATCTAGTCATCATTAACAAACAGTATTACATAATTAAAACTTTTCAGAGAGCCCATTTCTGAATTTTCTTCTGTCCTGTTTCCTAAACACTTCATTTTGAGGGAGAAAAAAACATTGTTGATATATTTCATTGTAGAAGTATCTAAACTGTTGGTTCAATAGCACTCTGAAAGTATGTGCCTCAATTATTGAAGTCCTTATTTTGATACTGGGAACTTTGGAAAACAAGGACTTCAGTTATATTTAGTGAAAATGGTGAATTTTCTCTGGTTTTGTATCTTGGTATCTTCCTGTGTTCTCTTTTATGGGGAGAAGCTCTTAAAATTTTAAGAGCTACTTTTTATTTTGAGATAGCAGTTATGTGTAGGGTGAAAGCAGTGCTGAATAATGTGAATTCACTCCACAAATATTTGTAGAACAGCTTGATAAAATGGTGTTCAAATTTTGCCAAGATACATCATTACTGAGAGGATGGTTTGAAAACTAGAGTACTTGATTTATTTTATTTTTTAGAAGCCTTGATTGGGAATGTACTTTTAAAAGTTAATTTATTACCCCTTGTTTCAACTTGTTTGCATCTGCACTGAAGCTCACTAATCAGTCTTCATGTTACTGCTTAAGCACAATGACCAAAGAGAGTACAAAATGCCTAAGTAAGCAAAGACAACTTGATGCTGAGGACAACTTCATGAAAATGATACTCACATATTCTTGAGAGATGTCATTACACTTTGTTCTGACATTTGCAGTAAATTCAGATGTATGGTTAATTGGATTTTTTTTAAGGTAGCTTAAATATATAGTCAGACCTGGAGCCTGGGAACTGGGAAGAGAGGCTTCTAGTAGTTTTTTGAATTTAGTACTTTAAGTAAAGAACAGTTGCAGTTTTACTTAACTTAAGACTCAAACGTTGAGCTTATTTAGTGCTTAAGGTTCTTTGCATTGCAGCTTATAACGGAAGGAACTAAAAAACTGAATGCAGTTACAGGAAATTCTTATCTCCATGTTTATTTACATTTGTTATTGACATCAGAGTAATTAAGTTTTGGTATATATATAAAAGTATTGTTTTATATAGAAAAATGTCTTTTTTCAGAATTTCTTTGTGACATGTTAAAAGACTATAGTGGCACCCAGTCGGCTTTCATTTTTCTTGCTTGAAACAATCAAGCTTTTTTTTTAAGGTGATACTCTACAAATAGTATGCCTATATTAGAAATCCCTATAGGCTTATTTTGGGTTAACTGGTAACTGTATTAGACCCTTTGCAGGATTAGGCAGAGAAACTGTCTTCTCTCCTAAAAATCACCACAGTAGTGTTAGTATACTGGTGTCCAGATACATTACTGCTTTCAAGGGTTGCTGTTTTCTTTCAGAGCTGTATGAAAAAGGGTCCCCAGTGCCCTCAGCTATAACATAGACACAGTTTAACTGTAATCCCCCTGTCATCATCACCCATGTCATTAGTCTCTGTGCTGCTGCTGGTTGGGGCAGTTTACTAAAACAGTAGGTTTTAGCCATTTTGCTCAATGGCTTACTATTAAATGCCCAAGTGTGAAATTCTAGCCTTTGTCTCTGGCAGTACAACTTTACATACATGCTAACTGAGCAACAGTATACTAATACCACATTTTTGTTTTTCAAAATTATATCACACTACTAGTTTACAATTTTCATTGAATGACTTCACACAGAAACTGCTTGCTCAGTGCTGCAAGGCACAAGGAAAAGAACTTACTCAATTTTTTAATAGTATTCCATAACTGGAATGATACCAAGACTTGCCAAAGTTTCAGTAGGGACTCAGGATCCTTGAAAGTTCAAAAATATATTCATCATGGTAAATCCCTTTTTATTTTTGTAAATGGGTTGTCTGTCTATTTGGAAAGGTTAAATGAGTGCAGATTTATGGTACTTTGCTATTACCACAGTAATATGGTAACTATGAGTTTTTCCAGTCAAATTTAATAATAAAATGTCCTATCTCTCTGGTTTCTTTCATAATGTATGATCTTTAAAAATGTAGGCTAAATTCACCTTGAAACAGGGCATTTCAGATTAATGCATCTGTTTCTTCTGTTGTAGAGAAGTACGTGCCTTTCAATGAAAGAACTTAATCTTAGAACCAGAGAAGGAGACTGCTTCATGGGAGAAATAAGAAGCAAGAGGGTATGCAAGTTGGGGGGAACTAATCTAATTTGTGTATTTTATGGAATCCTTAATATCTTGCACTAAGTAATGTATTAATTTGTTGTATCTTTTTGTATATAGAGATTCTCAATGTATAGCCTATGGGGAGAGAGTACTGACTGCACTAAGATAAAAACCTATTTGGAAGGGAGATTACTTGTAAAACAGGGTATTTTTTGCTTGTTACAAATCTTGTATGCCATGAGGTGTGGTATACACTTTTTTCTACAGTAACCCGGAATGTTAATTTTTTCTTCTGATATTAAATTGTAGGTAAATATAGCCGCTGTGGACTTCTCGGAATTGTAAGAACTTAACTTTAATTGAGCAGATGATTTATTGTTTACCTATGAAAAGCCAAACTACTGCCTTTTGTGTTGAGAATTTAAAAAACTGAATTAACATGCTTTGTGTAAACTTCAGTGAAAAAATAAAATGTGTTTACAGTGGTCCTAGCATTTAGTGTGATCCTCCAACACTGTACATTTTAAGGATAATTGGGATATTAATATAATTATGTAAGATATGGTATTGCAACATCTCCTTGCTGTTGAGACTCCTGACTGCAACCCTTGAGTACATTTTTTGTGAGGTCTATCTTCAACCTGTGTAGACAGATTTGGCTGAGTGACTTTAGGGTGTTGCTGGTGTCATCCATGTGATGTCACTATTCAGACCTGTAATGAAGCAGAGATAAGTCCTTCGGAACATATTCTGTAACTCTGAAATGAAACATTAACATCAGAAGAAGCTGTTACTGAAATGTGTGGTAATACTCACGTGAATGTAGTTGACATACAGCAGTTATATTTAGTTTTTCGCTAGTGCCATAAAAATTACTGGAACAGTCTTTAAGACCTGGAAGATATACTTCTTTTAATGTGTTTCAGTTTCCACTGTAATCTTGATAATGTAGACAAAATGTTCAAATTCCAGTTTAGAATTAATGTGGCTTTTTTTTGCTAATCCATATATATCAAGGCATAAACTTGCTACAGCAGTATTGGTGCGAGTGACTCCACCAATATATCCTCAAAGTATTTAAGTTATGGACTACAGAGAAATAGGAATGATTTTTCCTGATTCTTCACCCTCTTGGTGTTTGAACAAAACTGGAGTACTTTTTTTTGAGGTAATTTCTACAGTGATAGGGTAGGGAGGGAGTCTGCTGTAGTATCTCTTTACCTCTACCAGTGGTAATCCACTGAAACCTTCTTACTTGTTTTAGTAACAGCTCAGATGAGGTCAAATCAGCATCCCAAGGTAATTTTTGCCTACAGCTGCCCATGTGCCACACACAGCTGGGAATTAATAGTATTTACAATAGATGCAAGTCTTTATTTTGCTTCCTGTTGTACCTAATTTTTCTGCTTACTTTTAATGATAAAACTGAGATGAAAACAGCACTAATCCTTGGACCTGCTTTGTTGAGGAATCTGGAAACACAGTAAAGAACAGCTGGGCTATAGACTGTAGGTGAGAGAACAGTAAGTGATAGAAGGAAAAGTATACTGTTCCCATATATAAAGGGAACCATCAGTGTTAAACTAAACATAATTGAAATCTTTCTGAAGTATAAACTGTCTTCCTGACATCCTGGAATTCAAACCTGTAGAATCTTTCTAGGGTTTGAGCCCCCCTGTGAGGGGGTGTTGTCCTTGTTATGCACAGATATTTGAACTGTTTAAGCAATTTAAAATCACTGGAAATACAATTAATCTTTAAGCTCTTGTATGTGGTCCCAGGTAAACCTTGATGTTTTCCTGCAGAAAAAACCCAGAATTGAACAGGTTATTTATGTTGCCAAGCAAATTACAAAAAAAAAAAAACAACCACAAATTTTCTCAAAAAAATTTTATAGGCTTCTTTTATTCATGCCTCCATAATTATGAGGCTCTATTTACAGGAAAAGCATCTGTAAAGCCATCATTCAACTGGTAATAAGTTGGAGCAGTTTTGATTTCTGATATGTCAGATAAGAGTGGATTGCTTCGCAGTTTTGGAATAGACTTCTGTTTGCTACAGGTGTCTAGTTTCATGATACTACTGATGATGGTGTTCCAAATTTTTAACTTAAATCCCTGCAGAATTGATCCAATTCTCTGAAGTGGTGTCCTCTGATGAGATTTTTGTGTGATTTTTCTCTGTCCGCAATTACTTGTCATTTCCGAGTGGCTTGCACTCTATTTAGCTTCCATCTTGAAATATTCTTATTTTAAGAAATGATAATACAAGATTTCTTCAAGGTATTATCAGGATGGATGAATAAGTTTAAGATTTTATTACAAGATACAAAGAAGGTTCTTAAATCATGAAATCTTCTGCATGTAATTTCCTGCTTTCTTCAGCTGGGAAAGTTTGAGTTTATGTTTTTGACATAAGCCTTTTCAATGCTTATTGCAGTATGCTTTGCGCAAAATGCAAAGCATAATAATGTTTTCCTAAGTGATGTGGACATATGAATCAAATGCACATTAAGTAAATTTGCTGTCACAACTAATCTAGGAGGAGCTGTGGACTCCCTCAAGGGTAGAGAGACCTTACAGAGATATCTAAATAGACCATGTTGCGCGATGATCATCAGGTGTCTGAAATTTAATAAAGAGGAGTGCTGGATTCTCCAACTGGAATGACATAATACATACAAACTGAGAGACAAGAAGCTGAAGAGCAACCCTGCAGAAAGATATCTGGGGATTTGAGTTAATGGCTAGCTGAGTATGAGTCAGCAGTTCCCTGGCAGCCAGGCAGGCCAACCACCTGTGTCCTGGGATGCGTCTGGGTGAGGGAAGAACTTGTCCCAGTCTGCTCTGTTTTGAGCACTACAGTATGAGAAGGACAGGGAACTACTGCTTTGTTCAGCTTGGAGAAGAGAAGGCAGCAGGCAAGAGGGGCAGCAGAGTAAGAGATGCCCTTTGACCAATGAAAGGGTAGAAGGGATGGGAATGAGGTTGCATCCAGCAGAATTCAGGTTGGACGTACGGTGCAGTCTGAGTTCAAAAGTTATGCCAGAGTTCCTTTTGATACCTGTTTATATCAACCTAGGTCATGGGCACTTTGTTTATTGATTTTCTTCCCTAGGCTTCACCCTGTTTAATGGAAACAAAAATTCATTCATATTAGCTTTAGAAAACTTGGTCCATAGAGACAGAGGATGAAACAGCACACATTCTCACCTGAGCATTTCATTGCTTGTTTTAAAGAAAAGTCAGTGTCAATTCAACAGCTGACTGGATCATGCATTGTATGAAGAAGTACTTATTTTTAAGAAACAAAGTCTCTATTCTTTCCACAGTTTTTTCTTAAAAAAAGCCTGTAGGTAAGGTAAACAACATTTTATGAGGAATCTTAATGAAACTTCTTCAAGAGATTACAGTATTGAAGGGACTATATGCCACATTTTGAACCTTGGGAGATTTCACAGGGAATATGTTTGTGCTGGTATCACTCCTTTTACCTGCCTTGGGCATTGTCCAAAAAGAGATGTGTGACTTTGTGGATTTCTATTCAGACCAAATACGGTAATTTTTATTCTGTGCTCTGGTAGAGTCCAAACGCCCTTCATCTTTCTAAACAGAAAACACAATTTTATGAAGATATAAATTAAGCCTGCTGAATCAAAGCAGACATATATACATCAGTATTTTTGTGATGTTTCTGAAAGTAGTACACTTCCCAGTAAAAAGATTGTTCAGATAGGTGGTGAAATTTAATTCAAAGTTTAACAGTCCTTTCTATCAGTCTTTTTGCCTTTCCCAATAAGAAGTCTAAATCTTATTTTTAGTCATTTTAAGCCTATTGCACTGAAGCTACAGTGAATGCAAAAATAGCTTTGTTCTATTGCAGATCTGCCATTTCTTTCAAGATCATTATATTGCCTCTCCATCTTGTCTAAACAAGACATCCTCAGTTTCTTTTCTCCTGTATTGGTTTTTCATTGGTCTTTGGTAGGAGGGGATGCTGCTACAGGGTTGGCTCCTGTGAGAAGCTGCTAGAAGCTTCCACCATATTCAGCAGAGCCAATCCCCAGTGTCTACAAAGATAAACGTGTTCGTGGCTGAGCCTGGGCCAGTTAGTGGTAGTGCCTCTGTAATAACACATTGAGGAAGAAAGATAAACAAAAAGTTGTTGTGCAGTTTTAATTCCAGTCAGAGGAGGGCAGGGAGAGAACATGTGAGAAGAACAACTGTGCAGACCGCAAGGTCAATGGAGAGTGAGAGGGAGGAGGTGCCCCAGATGCTGGAGCGGAGATTCCTCTGCAGCCTGTGGTGAAGACCATGGTGAAGCAGCTGTGCCCCTGCAGCCCATGGAGGTCCATGGGGATGTAGAGATCCACCGGCAGCCCATGCTGGAGCCCCCACCAAAGCAGGTGGATATCTGGGAGGAAGCTGTGATCCTGTGAGAGACCTGTGGAGAGACTCCTCTGTCCAGCTGCAGAGGGAAGTTAATGAGTGGCTTTCATTGGTGCCTGGCATCTGGCCCAGGTCAGTTCGTGACACCTCCCAAGATAATTATAACTGACAAACTTGCTTAGTATGCCTCCAAATCCCGTATCTAAGACATCGATGAAGACATTGAAGAACACTGGACCTAGAATGGAGCCTTGTGGAACCCCACTAGTGGCAGGTCACCAGCATGATGTCACCCAGTTCACTGTCACCCATTGTGCCCAACCCATGAGCCAGTTGCTATGTATGTGGTGACGTGTTTATCCACCTGAGTGCAGGACATTTTGTCCAGGACACTGTGAGAGACAGCACTGATGACTACTGAAATCCAAGGAGATGATTACATCAGCTGTCTTCACTTGATTGATGAGGAGGAGAACCTTGTCATGAATGGGTGTCAGAAGGACTNTTTTAAAGGCTTGTTTTACTTCTCTTATCCTGCTCTGATTTTTTATTTGTTACTAATAAATTCACTTCATATCCCTAAGTTGAGCCTGTTTTGCCCATGATGGTATTCGATGAGGGGTCTCTCCTGGTCTTTATCTCAGCCCATGAACTCTTTGTTATATTTTCTCTCCTCTGTCCAGCTGCAGAGGGAAGTTAATGAGTGGCTTTCATTGGTGCCTGGCATCTGGCCCAGGTCAGTTCGTGACACCTCCCAAGATAATTATAACTGACAAACTTGCTTAGTATGCCTCCAAATCCCGTATCTAAGACATCGATGAAGACATTGAAGAACACTGGACCTAGAATGGAGCCTTGTGGAACCCCACTAGTGGCAGGTCACCAGCATGATGTCACCCAGTTCACTGTCACCCATTGTGCCCAACCCATGAGCCAGTTGCTATGTATGTGGTGACGTGTTTATCCACCTGAGTGCAGGACATTTTGTCCAGGACACTGTGAGAGACAGCACTGATGACTACTGAAATCCAAGGAGATGATTACATCAGCTGTCTTCACTTGATTGATGAGGAGGAGAACCTTGTCATGAATGGGTGTCAGAAGGACTTTCCCCTCATGAACCCATGCTGGCTGTGAATGATGACTGTGTTGTCCTTCAGGTATTTTTCAATAAGCCACAGAATAATCTTCTCCATAATTTTGCCAGGCACTGAGGCGAGACTGACAGGCAGGTAGTTACCAGGGTCATTCCTCTTGCTCTTCTTGAAAGCTGGGGTGTTTGCCAGTCATCTGGGACCTTCTATGATTCCATGTTTCTGTGCTTATATGGTGATGGAAACATGTGCAAAGATTGTGCAGCTCTCATACTTTTGGCCTTGAGTTGTACAAATCATTTCCCTTCCTCCCCTACCCATATAAAAGATAAATTACCACATTCTGTGGTTTATTAGTGTAGGTGAGAGTAAAGATATATTTGTGTCTTTCCATGTCGGAATGTTTGGTGCATACAGTTGGAATGTGTAGCCTAAATAAACCCTTGAAAATAGTGTCTGGCTGACCTATACACAGAGTCACTCAGGCAAGTGCAGGTCATTGGCTCATGTTTGTAAAATTACTTTTTGTAAGGTGAATGCATCTGTGTTAGCAAGCTCATTTTACATAGATATCACCACAGGCAGGTGGCAGATAATAATATTTTCATTTAAAAACTAGATTTGATGTGAAGGACCAGTGATGGTTATATCTCATTACAATGTATTCAGTTCTCTCTTAAGGAGCTGTAATTGAGATAGATACTACTACATTGTGAACACGTTGTACCAAGAGGATATACCATTTACTTAGAAGCTGTGTAAATATTTACCTTCAGAATAGCTGCACTACTCATAGCTTTGCCTTGCAATGTTCTTACTATGCAATAATATTGACGCTTATTTAAAATAAATAAACTCACCAAAGCACTTATTCATGTGCCTGATTTCCACAGAGGTCAGCTGGATTTAACTTGATCTGTAATGTCTCTACTTAGTTTGAAGCATTTTAAGTTGTGGTAATGGAATTCCAGTTTGCTTGCAAGAATCAGGTAATTACACGAGGCCACTGCAAAGCCATTCTGTGTGGAAAGTGTGCAGGCAGACACGATACCTTGTTCATGTCAAGGAATTATATACTTAGTAGTACTTGTGAGCCTTGACAGACCAGAGAGTTCTGGTTTAATCTGAAGTAGATGTATTTAAATAATCATTTGCAACATATGAAGAACTTGCTAACCATGTTGATTGTATGTGTTGCTCCACAGATAGTCAGAAGGCCAGATGCTTCAGTGGACAAAAAAGAGGAGCACTTACTAAACTTAAAATTTACAGTTACATATTTAATGGTAGTACGCAGTATCAAAAAATTTAGCTACATGTCTTAAATGTTATTCTTTGCTTTATACTGAAGTAAAAATTTAATCAGGTGTCACTAGATAATAATTTTTTTTATCTTCAAAAATAAATGAATTTGTTTGAAGGTTCTTGTTTGATATGAGTCTCTGTTTAAGATGGATGGAAATATTTACATGACTTCCTTAATATCTGTTTCAAGTAATCTTCACTGTTGCCATAAGGTGGGTTTTTTGGTCTTCATGATCAGAAGTTTGGGGGTTTTTCTTCTGGCTTTCATTCACTAAGAGTATCAATGGTCTGGTTTTGCACACTTGCCTTTTTAAATCTTAAATTTTAAATCTAAACTTTTTCAACAACATTTGTTCACTTAGTGGAGAGCTTATTGTTGATATTTATAAAGGCAGTATTTCAAACAGAGGTTCTCTGACCCTTGTTAGATTCTTTCATGGCTTGTGTATGGCCTCATTGCCTATAAAACAGAGTAGGTGAATTTACAACAGAGTAGGTGAATTTATTTACAACAAAAGAATAAGTGCTTAAATTTGGGAAAGTACAGATTTTCTCAGCAATCTTATTTGCATTCTCTACACACATAATGATATTATTAGTGACTGTCTCCTTTTTCTTTCCACAGGATTTTTCTTGTTTACTGCAGGATGAAGAAAATTAATAAATAAACTTTCATTGTACTGTTTTCCTCACACATTTGCATGATTTAGGCCATATTCTGTTGCAGGACGGACTGATGGTAAATTGCGACAACCTTCTGAGAGCATCTCCACAGGGAAGGTGATCAACCAGCAACTACGCAATGCTTACACACCACAGATGACTTTCTAGGACGGTGGAGAGCAGGAAGGGTCTTTGTATGGGTTTCCAGTGGTGTTTATTTCGTCCACTCACTGAAAGGGTCTAGGAACAAAGACAGGGGAAGGTGGAGGGTCCAGGGTTAAATATGGGTGCAAGGAAGGTAGAACCAAACTGCAAGGACCAATCAACTGAAGGTGTAGGCTGGAAAAGGGGTTACAGTGACCAACAGGGAAAAACCAGGGTAAACTGACATGGGTACATGCCAGAGGGGATACAAGATACAGAGAACTCACTAGAACTTGAACATAAATGGTTAATGGGTTGGAATGGCCAACGGGCCAACGGGGGAGTAGAACTGGGATGGATTAACTTGTCCCAACTTCCATGGGAGAGGCCAAAACTTAGGGGACATTATTCCAGGGCATAGCCCCTGAAGGTATCCTGACAGGTCTACAGGCCTCCACAATATTCCAGGATTCAAATGTTTTTCTGCATAAAGAGTAACTACTTTTTTCTTAGCTTTGTTTCAAGCCATCCACATCAATTGTGTCTTAGGCCTTCAAATGAATAAAACCAAATCAATTTTCCCAGAAACACCGGAAGTTCTTATTCCCATTCTACATTTAAGGTATTGAGACCATGAGAAATGAAATGGTTACCTAATTTTAGTAAGTTTTCTTCAGTTAAAACAGCTAGAGATGACTTTCCATGGTGTTGAAGCATGTCATATGTTCTATGTATGTGCTGGGGTTTTTTCATTTTTGTGTTGTATGAGCTTTTATAGAGCCAGAATCCTAATTTGACTGATCAGCAAATGAGAACTACGTTATGAATGGCAAACTGGACAAATTTTGAGTTGAAAGATCTCTTTGGCGTCACTTGGAAACTCAGTGGCAGAGCTTGGAGTGGGATCAGTTTCTCTAGAGCATTGTTCAATTTTGTTTCCCATTTTTTTTCCTTTTAAGCTTGAAATAAAGCACATAGATATGTAATATCCATGCATCCTTCATTCCTCAATTATACCAAGCCTGATATGCTGAATGAAGGGGGAAAAATACTTTCTAATTATGTAATTAAGTGTTGTACTGCAGGGATATGCACAAGGGGGCAACTTTCTTCTGCTATGATTAAAGAAAAGTTATTTGTGTTTGATGAACTGAGCT
>WBMY01003550.1:53417-66543 GCA_013397315.1 Donacobius atricapilla | reverse complement strand
AAAAAAAAAGAGGTAGTCAAATAGAGAAGAGAGACTCTAGAGAGGAGACAAAACAAAAAAATAGTCTATTAAACAGAACACCAACTGTTCAGGAAACCAGAATGTAAAAGTTCAATTGAATATGGAATTTTTTTTACCTTTGGCTACAGTAGCAGAGTACATTCTATCAAACTGCCAAAACTTTCATTAAGTATGTATGTATGTACATACAAAGAAATTGTGAGTTTCTTCTAAAGAAATTAGGAGAAGAGTATTGACTTTTGTGAGCACAGGAGGTATGCAAACACTTGAAGGCAGTTTTATTCCTGTGAAAGTGTTAGGCTACCGAGTCACAACATCCTAGGGTTTGTCCATGACAAAAATCTCAACAGCTTTCCAGCTCGAGAATTCTTTCAAATTACCACTTTTTGTGAAAGTGGAATTTTAAAGTTATTTTCTTTTAGATCCATTCTTCCAATGCAATTATTTTTCCGTAGAGAGGGTTCTTTAAAAGCAGGAACAAATTTCAAATACTATAATAGTTCACCATGCTTAAGTCTGAAAAAAAATCAGACTTTTTACAAAGGCCCATACCCATGAAGTACACAGGAATTGTTCATCTAAAAAGAAATATGTTTATTCCAAGAAAATTTATAAATGTGATAAAGAAGTGTGATCTTGGCTGGCAATCTAGTGTGGCAGAAAAATAATTTATTTCTGAAATAACACTTGGCGAAGAACATAGCATATACTGGAGGTTCAGTATTAGTACCATTGTATGAGGCACTAAATTAGACAAGGATAGAATAGTTCAGTTGGAGGGGACCTGTAGTGACAGTGCACTCCAAGTGCCTGACAAATTCAGGGCTGACCAAAAATTAAAGCATGGTATTAAAGGTATTAAAAGTATTATCCAAATGCCTCTTAAACACTGACAGGCTTGAGGCATCGACCACCTCCCTAGGAAGCTTTAATGCCTATCTGCACACACTTACAGATCACTGACTGCAGATTGCACCTAGCATCATTATGCGTGGACTAGATTTTCTTCCCTTTGTCTTTCCAGTCCTGATTTTTTTTCCCCAATGGCTTTACCCTTTTACTTAGTCATCTCTTTTTTATCTTTTCTGAAGCAGTAACTGACGGAGATCCTGTCACTCTCCTAACATACTTTCCTAATGCCATATGGCACTTGCAGGAAATGGTAGCTGCATTCATGGTTGATTTTGCCTAATTACGGTTTCCAACCATTTCTTGTTATTATGAGCTTCACTAAAAGACTGAAAAACTCCACAGAATCAGTGGTCTTTCCCATGTCTGACTTATCAAGTTACTTCTAAACCTCTTTTAGAGAAATTGAGTAGACTAAATTTTGATCTCCTAACACAGACAACTCCACCTCAGCAGCTGGCACCACACACATGAGCTGTGACTGGCTAACCTTTTGACCATCCAGAACTAAACTTTATTTAATCTAAAAATGTTATTGAAAGAATTAATGCAGTATGTCTACTGTAGTTGGGGATGACTTTCTTAAAATGCTTTAACTATCTCCTATTTCACTAATCATTTGCTTATGTAAAAAAAAAAACCAAACCAAAAACCAATAAAAACAAAACCCATAAAAATCAATTTTGAAGGAGCTGCTAGTAGAACAAATTCTTAGTTAGTTAAATATTCTTACAAGAGGTTACTATAAAAATAATCTTCATTTTCAGGGGGATCAGCTTATCCAATACAAGGTAGAAATGAAAAGTAAAGAAAAAGTAGTCTGACCTGGAGGACTCATTAAAGAATAGAAGGGGAAAAACAAACCCTGATAAGATCCAAGCCTCAAGTTATACTTTGATTTTTTGGATTCATGGTGCTCATTCAGATGCTCTTTCTTTTGTAAGCTTCCTTTCCCTCCCTTCCTTTGCCATTTCCTTTGCAAGTATGTCTAATGAACACAAACTGGGGTGGTTTTTGGCACTCTAGCAGTCAACAGTGTTCATTTTTCCTCCTAAATGTATTTTACCTCCTAATAAAGATAGCAAGCTGTCTATTGGAATCAGTTTTCATAACCGAGTTTTGAAGTCCTAAACTGGATCTGAGAACCTCCTAGAACAGGGTTTCTCGTCCTCTAAAATTGTCTGTGAAAAGTTTAACACTATGACAGAACAGCTTTTCGAATTTTTTTACTGGAACACTACCTGCTAAATTCATAGCACAGATGAAGTGCTGTTGAAAGTCCCAATACCACTTCAGTAAGATAATGGGTAGAATGTAGGAGAAAACACCTGGTACTCTTCAGACATTTCCTCCAAACATTAGCTATGAAAAGCTTGCTGCCAAGGGCTACTGTCCTCACAGAACATGAGTTTGAGAGTTATTGTCTCTGCTTGGAGGAAGAAGGGATTTGTTACTACTCCTCAGGACAAACTCTGCCATCAGAGCTGACCCTACTGTAGTCAGGAGCAGGGCCTGAGATGTCCTGAGGCCTCTTCCCACCCAAATTACTTTCCCTGTGTGTGATGTTGTGGTACACTGGTCCTAAATGAGCTCCTTGTAGCTCATTTTCCTGAGACACAGAACCTAAGGGCACCACGCCAGCAAATGTGGCCAAATGCTAACACCTTTGTAGGCACTGCCTAGGTCTCAAAACACGTCTTTTACTTTTCTCCCTGTTTTGTTTGACAGCTGTTCAGTAAGTTGGCTCTGCTTCTGCTAACAGAGACTGTTCTGGCAGTAATGTGTTGATAGTGTTTGTCCACCATATTTTATTAATGTGTTACTCAAAAAAATTCTCTAAACCAAACCAAAAGCTCTACACCGACCTTGTAGAATATTGGCTATTTCTATTGCCAGGTAATGAATTTCAATAAACAGAAAGAAGTTTTGTTTACTTTTCTTTTTTCTGTAAGATAGTCTTAAAATATTTTTAATAATTTTCTCTATAACTACCACTACGTTTATGGTTGCATAAGTCTAATTAGTCATGCACATTTACCAGCCAATAATTTTCACTTCACTTACTCTGAATATATATCTATCACGTATAACTTTGGTCTTTTTCATATAGTGTATGGATTTTTTACTGTCAAAAATATTTAAGTGGAAGATATTCTGAAAAAAAATGTATAAATAAACCATAATATTAAAAGATGTGATTCCACCAGTTTCTCTTGAGAGCAAGATTTTTTTGTTTTATAGCCCAATATTTACTTATGAATTCATTATTCAAATGGTTAAATATTACATTTCTAGATTCATCCTCTGTACTTAGCTCCTTGCCTAGATTCCAAGACCAAAGAAAATCCCTTCATACCCTCCAACACTCCTAATTTTAATGTTAAAATAAAGTTTTTTACTAAATTGTCTAGCCCAATTTAAGTTGTCAAGCAGAGCCTATGTCAGAGTTTTCCAGCTTTATATGACAGAAGCCCACTCCAAAATCCAGTTTACTTTTATTAACTATTGTATTCATGTCTCCTGAAATTTAAGTTCAAATTTTTTTTAAAATCAATGAATTTAAGATCAAGTAGCAAATAAAATTACATTACATTAAATTAGAGCACATCCAGTATAAAAGTGGCTGAAGAAAAGCAAGGCATCTTCTTACATTTTCTCTAGGAATTTTGGAGAAAGAGGTCTGTTTTATTTTGGTTTTGCAACCAAGCAATAAAAGAAAAACCTATCCATCACTGACAATATGTCAAGCTCCCAAACACAGCAGAAAAATTAACAGTCATAAATGAGGAATGGAGCTGGTCAGATTTTTTTTTTTTTTTGCATAAACATGTTTTCTTTAGTAACTGCCTAATTCAAGACAAAAAAATGTTTGATAAATATAAATTTGAACAGAGACTGAGTATCCTGTTCACTTGGATGATAGGCTGCTTCTAGGTGGAAACAATTAATATGGACTTGAACAAAAAGGAAAGAGAAAGCCAGCACAGGGAATTTAAAAGATTAGCATAATTAGATGGGATTTACAATAATTTCTGTATTGAATGTTTAATTATTTTTAATAGAATTGTCATCTTAGTTTATGAAAATTAACACAATATATTCTTCCTTAAATTTCTGAACATAAATCATAAAAATCATAACCCCCCAATTTTTAATGGATGGAATAGCTTAACAAAGGACATATCCTCTTTGCTCATGCACAGTGTAAGCTCTATAAATTTTTATTGATAGAGTCAATATAATTAATTCATAGGATGATAGAAAAAGATAGTTTTCTTTGAGAATTAGAGGAAATTTTTATTTTCTACTGCAGAGAGCATGTTTGAACAGACGAAAGAAAGTTTCTAAAATAACCTGTTGGAGTCTGTGGCCATCATCTCCTGGCCATTTGATATAATCAAAGGCACCCAAAAACCTGTCCAAACCCTCAGTTGTTCCATACCTGCGGGGTATCAGTGAGACATGTCATGTTCTTTGCCAGTCACTCTCAGTCAATTTTGTGTGCTTTGTTTACTTTTATAGTTTATGCTGGTCTACCAAGGAGTTCAAAACACTAAGCTGGCCATTTCATTTTAGTTAAAGTATTATTGGCTATGTTACAGATATCTTAGGAAGCATCACTTACATAAAAAATATGAAAACACATGAAAACATGAAAACACAGCAGTGCTTGCTATGCTTGCTATGATAATATTTTGGAATACAGATTTCATGATGTCTGTGAATATCAGTAATATTATGAATCTCCAGTGGTTTCAAATGCTTTACAGAAGATGTGTTCAAGTTGAAACAATATTTCTCCATTTCTGAAAATGTAATTTTTAAACTCTTCCATACATATAACAAATGTTTCAGTACAAAATGAACACTCTCTGCTTTTTATGTTGCTTAAAGCTATGAGGTGTGGAGAATATAAAGTATGTTAGGATATCAGCATTAGAAAAAGGTTATATGAGGAAATACAGAAAATATATTGAGTATATTCTGGACTTGATTACAAACTATAAAGCATGTAGTCTGGAAGTACACAAAGTGATATAATTATATTCATTAAATACACCAGTAAGGATAGCAATGGTGATAAGGATAGTTGTATAATTTTCCAAATATTTATGGGACTGTCTGGTTTGGCTGCTCTTTATCCAAACCTTATTCAGTCTGCAGAATGGAAGCATGCAGCAGTGCAAGAGTAAGACATTTATTCTGCTCCAAAACCAGCTTTCTTTTTTTTTTTTTTTTTTTAAGTCTGCACTTTAAAGGACCAACTATTCAGAGAAAGCTACTAAGAGCAAAATTTTAATACTAAGAGAAAGAAAATCCTGTCAAGTTAATCAAGAGCTTTATTGTAGTTAAATGTCCCTGAACATTACCTTGAAGAGATAATTTGCAAAACACTCAACATTCCTTTTATGAAAATAAAAACAAGCTTAGATTAGGTATTAATTAAAATTCTAGATTGCTGAATTCTTGAAGCATTTGACTATTATACCTTTATAAAAAAGTTTTCTAAACTTTTCTAAGAAAATTTTATCACCTGTAGAGAGCAGTTTCCCCAGGAAAAAAGAGAACCCTGGAAAAGTGCCTTGGGAAACCCCATTCGTAGTGCCAAAAGCAAAAGGCTGATTGACATGCTCTCTATGCAAATTGTTACCAGAAAATTCTCAGTTCTCTGTGTTGTTATAGGTTGATTTTTGGTGCAAGAATTTTAGTATTCCTAATCGTTGTCCCCTATGGGACCCTTCCCTCAGACCACGCCTTAACTCCCCTCCCACACAGGGGTGTATAAGTACCCCTCACTGTCTCTAGACTCCTCCTTTGGCCTCGTGCCTTTTGCCCCTTGTACTGCCATAATCCAGTTTGCTCCAATACAGTGGAGGCCTTATTGTTTGTTATTTTTGTGTTATTAAAATTACTTTTCGGACAACAGGTCAAAACTGTCTCTCTCCATATAATTTGCCAATTGGGCTGGAGTCCCAAGGAGACTCTAAGGCATGTAATAGTCTGGGCTTAGACTCCAGAAGTTTCAATTACCATAAAATATCTCCATTTACCCTTAATAAATATCTCATATATGACACTGCCAGGCAGAAATGGTTTTCTTTCTTAAGGTTTTCTTTCTTAAATATGAGTTATAAAGAAAAAAATCTATTCTATTTGCATTAGACTAATTCCTTTTGGTTAGAAAAGCATTAGTTAATGGGCTGCTGGTCAAAACTGACATGCAGCTCATTGCAATTTCAGCAAAATTCTCACAAGATGAAGGCATGAGAGACAATTCATTGAAAAATGAGAGAATGCCAAGCACTGTGTTTCTTATCTTTCTACTAAAAAATACTACAATATTTGATACAACTAGGACTTATTAAAGACAAATAGCTTACTCATGTCTCATAAATTCCCCTAGAAGAACACAATAATTTTGTAAAACAATTTCAGTAGCTGAAATACTACTTTCAACAAATGCTGCACTGATGTGTGTACCTGTTTCAAGAAAGCCTTTGTTAACTGCCAAACACTAGGAAATTAATAAGTGCAATTCTAGTCTAACTTAGTGCCTGAAAAACTTCTAATATATAGGGGTTTTTTTTATTTTAGGTGGCTCAAAATTTTCACATTTTAAAAATATCAAGCATCTCGAAGATCTTTTAGGGGCCCACAAAGGCTTTTATATGAATAAGAAGCTGTGAATGTTGAAGCTGTTTATTTGAGAAAGTGACATAGGATTATGTTTAAATGACGGGGGTTTTAGAATATTTTTGCAGTCCTTCAAGTCTCTACAATAATTCAAAAATTGAATAGGAATTCAGCTTTCATTCAATTTTTTGTTAATTTTTTTTAGGTGGAAGCATCATCATCTCTTGATAAGTTTACAAACTCAGATTTTACAGCTTTGTAGAAGAAATGCAAGATGATTCAATCTGTCTTGCTCTGACACTTTTTCTGCTGTATGGTCTCACTGCAATTTTGCTGATTGTCTTTCATACTGTAATTTCTATAGCAAGATCAGATGCTCCTTATTTTAACTGCATGACACTGGAGCACGTCATGGCTGAAGATTTTTTTCCTTGTGCCTCTCTGCCATGTCACTAGTTTACCTCGTAGGAAGAGAAAGCAGATTTGGACAGCCTGTTACCCACTTTGCATGCGTAATATGGTGTATGCTTTGTGCTCAGGTTTGAATAGCTGCTACTGTAGGAACTTGGGCTAATTAGTTTTAGAATTTAATAATTTCCCCAGGGTTTGTGACGCAGCTCAAGCTGTGACTTCATCATCAGGAACATAAAGTAGGGTGGCAAAATCAAAGATACACATTTCTTGGAAGTGGGACTTAAAAATTCCAAACCCTGAGCCATTGAGTCAGAAGATATGTATCCTTGGAGTCTTACAGAGCTGTCAGATCATCTCTGACTTTTTTAAACAAAATTTTCAAAAAAGTAGATTCCGAACAAAATTAAGAGAAGATGAAATATAATCACACTCAAAATAACGTAGTTATTATGGAGAGTTTCTTATAGAAATGTACCCTTCAATCAATGTCTATAGTCAAAAATGTGATGGAAATTCAGAGCGAACACTTGTTCACCACTTACCAGAACATCCTTAGATTAAGATGTCAGACTTCAAAGGAAGTAATTTTCTACTTAGCATGAAATTAAAGTTGATTGCCTGACATTATGCTGCAGGATGTTGTGCCTGAAAAATGTACAGGCTTTAACAAATTATGAAACCAAAAGTACATAGATATGTGATAACCACTGGAACATAAGAGCCTTAGTACAATTTCTAACAGGGAAACTTTTTGAATCATGCTTTTTGGAGGCAAAGAAAGTATTTCCTATACTTGCCTCTTTCTACCTTCCCTCTCTACCACTTCGCCAGTGTCTGAGATGACGTGTCTGAGCAGAAACAGCTTTGAACTTCTTTTCTTAAGAAGTGAGGTGACAGAAAGGACAGATTTCCTGTGAATGGGAAGGAGAACATTCGCTGGAAATACTAAGAAACCTAGAGGTCAGATTTTGTTGCAAGAGTGTCTACTTTTCACTGCAAAAGCATGGAGAAATCTTAGAACCCATTGAGATCAGTTGTGACTGCTCAGATTTACCGAGCCATTTAAAGCACATTCTTAAAGGTCTTGTTAAAAGACAGGAGAATTACAACCACAACTTCAGTTTTCATGATCCGTAAGCTTTAGTTCAGGTTAAAATCGATTTATTTACTGCCTAATGAGAAATGAAAGAATGGAATAAGTACTGAAATACAGAACTTTATATAAACTGAAATACAAAATGCATATGTTTCTAATTATGGGCCAGAATTTTAAAGACTTTAACTTTCTCAGGTGTCTGTACAAAATGTGTCACTCTAAAGCTGCATTCTACTCTTTTGATTTTTTTGTTTGTTTGGGTTTTTTTTGTTGTTGGTTGGTTAGTGGTTTTTTGTTGGTTTGGTTTTTTATTTGCTCCATCTGAAATAAGGTTTTCCATTTTTTTTGTTCAGTAAGAAAACGAAAGAATAGTTTGTTCATTAGATATAAAAATGCCTCAGAAAAATCAATATTTAAACAATATCTGTCTTTTATTCGTAACCTTTGATAAGGGTTGTGAAGGAACATATTGATATAGAGGATATTACAACAATTCACCTTACAAGGTTGGCTTCATTAAAATGTAATTGATTTCGGTAATTTTTGCAGTTCCCAGATCAAAAACAATGATACAGATACCTGGTATCTGTACATATCCAAAAGAAGACATTATTATTCAACTATTATTAAAATAATACAATAAAATGAACATACACCCAAAAAACCCTGCATGAACATAAAGAGAAACACAAACTTAAACTCAAACCAAACAATTAAAACCAACTGGCTTGTATGCATCTAGAATAAATTTTACAACTATTATTCTGTCTTTTCAATATGTGAGGGCATTTCTAGCAATTCTCAAAGATATAATCACAAAATACAATGGGACCCTAAATTAGACATAACAATATGTTAAGAGTAATCAAATTGAAAATGGTAAGTCAGTAAAAGACCTATCTTATCCCTACAGAACCTTTCACAAATTACTCAGTTCATGGAACAAATGAAGCATAATAAACTTTCTCATTTTATCTTGCTTGGGGTAATGATAAAGAATATACAGTCTTAAAACTAATTAAAGGGAAATTCTAAACAACAGCCAAGTATAATGAACTTAAGCAGTATTCACAGGTCCATGTTTGAGGAGTGTTTGAAATTTTTAATTTAACACATATCGGCAGTGAATCTTGCTCAAAGAAAATATTCCTGTCCCAAAACTAAAACCAGGATGTATATCCTGTAATACAGAAACAGCTATAAATCACAGCAGTTCACTTTTTTTTCCTTATGAGCTCGACAACTAACACCAGCAGAGCAAACAACTGAGCTGTAGCAGTGGAACTTGATTCATTGCTGGTACTGCAGCCACTCACCGTGTGCATTTCCTTCCCAAAGTCCAAGTCAGATCCAGCTGTTCCTGAATCCTTGATCAAACATGCCAAGGCTGCAAGGTGGTTCTTTGAGACACCCTCCATGAGTAATGCCAAGGGGTCAGAGCTTGGCTTGTTTTAGTAACAAAAAATTGTCAGGGTAAGGCCTGTTGCTTTCTAATCTAGTTATGTCTTGAACCTTGTTCTACAGAAGAATATTAAATATCTGTCTTTTATGTAGAGAATAGCATAGCAGTTGCAGCTAGAAATCGGTTGAAAGAGAAACAGTGATTTGATCCTTATGACAGAAGTGAGAGCAAAGAAATACTGCCAGCTAGTTTTTTGCAGCATTTCATGTACGCAGTACATACAATTTAATATACAACCTCCTCTAAGAAAAACAGCAACAACAAAAGACGTTCATTTACTGGTATGAAATACTTACCAAAAAATATTTTCTATACAAACTATTTTGACTGATTGGAATTATGTTACATATATAAAGGTTTTCAAACTAAAGCTTAAAACCTAGTAATATTTCTTTGATGAGTTTATGACAGGACCAAAATGATCTTTCTTTAAGGGGCAAAGAACTTTTTGTTTGTTATCATTTTAGTGGGTTTTAACTTGGACTAGATGATGGAGTATATATCATGGAAATAAAGAAAAGGAAAGGGCTTAGACATTGAAGCTATGTTTGAGCAAATCAAATGCCTGTAACAGGGTGACAACAAACCATTAACGGCTTTCTTTCCACTTTTCCATGCAATCTTGCTCTTAGCCCGAGTGAACTGCTGAAACAAAACTCATAAGTGTCCCCATTTATCATGCTTTAGTTCACACTGTGAATGGCAAGATGAAAACTTGTGTCCCTGTGTATGATCCCACAGGACACATGTATTCCGGAAATGCACTGGTTGGCCTCCAGCTACTGGCGGTCATTCAGTCATTGAACCACAGTGGAACCTGGGGTAAACCTCTGAAAGGATGGCAGTGGTGTCTCAGCATTAATTTTTTTCTCCTGTACAAAAGTCCTCCTATTTGTTAAGATGATCACAACCTTAAATCATGAGGAAAAAATAATAAAATACCTGCACTGTCTGTATGAGATGCTGAGTCTTTTCTGAAGCAGAATACATTTATCCAGGAGACCCCCTTCCTGCATCAGGAAGGTTGGAAATTAAAACTTGGATAGCTTCAGATAATACAGTTGTATTGGGTTTTGTAACCAAAAAATCTGTTGGGGAGATGTTTTTTCTTTATCTCTTTTAACTGCAGGGAGGAGGGGGCAGATGTCTTCTGATAATGGGCCAGCTGTTAAAACCATNTTATCTCTTTCACCACCCATCCAGCCCTGGGGGGGGTATCTTCTGCTAATGGGCCATTAAGGCTCACCAATGACATGACCCATTACATCATCCCATTGTAAGACGCTCCACCCATTGGGGTGGAGCCAAACATTCCTGTTTAGATAAAAACTGAGACATCGAAACACCAGGTACCCAGTCTTCACTAGATCCTAGAGGAGCCTGCTTTTTCACTGGACTCCCAGAGAAAGACCAGACCCATGTCACCACTACTGGACTTTCTTCAGGATCATCTCTACTCCACAGAACCAGATCTGTTACTCCAGGAGGATTTATTTGGACTGCTCCCAACACCCTAACTAACAGGGTGTCAGGTCATATCCCTGACTCTGTCAGGGGTTTTCTAGGACTTCTTATTTGTTTGCTTGCTTGTTTTTTATACTACTACATTTGTTTTTCTTTTTTTTTTTTAATATTCCTAGTAAAAAACTGCTATTCCCAAATCTTTGCCTGAGAAGCCCTTAATTGCAAAATTATAATAATTTGGAGGGGAGGGCATTTACATTCTCCATTTCTAAGGAAACTCTAGGTTTCCCTGGCAGACATGTGTCCAAAACCAGGACAACAGTGCAACAGGGTTTTTAAAGCTCTGTTAAATGCCAAATAGAAACTTGAACAATATAAAAAGGCAATTAGGTGTAATTAATGTACATACTTTTTAGTTATGGCAGCCTTTTTTATACAGAGCTCATGGAGAGTATCAATTTCCCTCTGTCTGGGTATAGAAAAGTTGCTTTGTTTCTTTGTTTGTTTGTTTGTGGTTTTTTTGTGGATTTGTTTGTTTCTTGTTTGTTTGTTGGGGGTTGGGTGGTTTTTTGTGGTTTTTTTGTTTGTTTGGTTGGGGGTTTTTTTGACAGCACTTCAAAATTATTTGATTCTTGTAGTTCCACCAAGGCTTTTCACAACAATACTTATTCTTAGAGAGTATGTACTGCTCTGAAATAGAAGAGGCTTTGGAAATGAAAAGGAAATACATAAGCCAGGCAGTCAGATATGTGAACATCGGAACAGAGTCTGCATGGCTACAAGTGCACATGAAAATGATTTAAAACACTATTCAAAAATGCCACCCACTGCATATGACTGTCCCTCGATAATGCATTACAAGAGCATGGGTACAGAGTCTCTCCACAGTGCTCAGATTCACCCCTCTCAGCTCGTTTGTTCAATTAGCTCTGAAGGGAGACTGTAAAATGCAAGGAGGAAGCCCTGAACAGTCATCTGAAGGAACATGACTGGGAGAGGTTCAGCTATGATGTTTCAGCTATTTCCTGTGGCAATTCAAAACACCTGGAGGGAAGTTGCTTGATAATGAAAGAGGACCTAGAAAATTTTTTCTCTTCGTCATTCTGAAAAGTGACAGTTGTTTGTTTTCTGCTCTATTTAATGCTTATAAACTAAATCCTTGTTGTATCAGGCAACAAGACCCAAGTATCTCTTTACTTATTCAGAAAATGACTGAAAAAATATCCAGGACTTTTCATTCTCCTAGGCCTTTCAGTGCCCCAAACAAAATGGGAACTTGGCAGGAGTCCAGACTTCAATGTATGCTATTGTTTTCATCATATCTATCATGCCAAATAAGAGTTTCTTTCACATTTAGATACAGAAAGCAAAGGCAGAGTGGAAGTGGGGGCAGAGAGGAACCTGTGGACTCTAATTTTCCTGCACAAAAGAAGAAATAGCAAAAGGGAAATGATACAGCTGTTTAGAAATGCTTACAAAAGGGTACTTGTTGTTGCCAGAATTGTTAAAAGAGAAAGTCCAGGCATAAATCTCTGACTTTAGAAGGGAGTTCTATACTTCAAGTGATAAACCTCTGAGATTATCTGGAGGTAGATGTCACTGCAGCTTTTCCTCCCAGGGTTTTTTTTTTTGTCTGTTAAATTCCTCATTTCCTGCCTTAGCTGTTGTGGACCACCTTCTGAGACATTTATGTTGCTTAACTCATCTAGCTACGATTAAGTGACTACATCAGTGGACAAGGGAGGCTTTTGGATCTCACTAAACATCACTAAGGCCTTTGACATGCTCCTCTACAANGGGCAAGCAGAAGGTAGCAGAAAACTCCACGGCCTCCGTGGGAGCTGCAGGCGTCGGGTGGGCGCGAGTGCTGGGTTAGAGCGCAGCGGAAAAGCCCCAGGCAGGGCAGCGGCACGAAGCAGAGGCGCTGGGCACCGTCAGCCAGGCTGCTCTGTAGCACACAGCCGGGGAGCGCTCGGGGTCCCGGGTTCTCCTCTGGAGCGCCCAGAGGGATGGTGAGAGCCCTTTCCAGTGAGATCGGATGTGAATAAGTCCTCTGATCCCAATGCCCAGAGAGGGACAGAAGAGCCCAGCCCAGCCCATCACCCCCAGCCAAAATCTTGCCCTAT
>WBMY01003550.1:16791-53337 GCA_013397315.1 Donacobius atricapilla | reverse complement strand
AGCTACATTTTTTTGTTCTCATAAGTATTGGTAGTGATTGTCTCTTAGCAACAAATGAGACAAAATTCTATGAGAGAAAGAAAAAAAGGAAAAAATCCTAACCTCCAACAGAGACAGGTGAGACTTGTCCAAAGAGTTACAGTCAGTGGTTCAATTCCAGCTGGAAAGCATTAATGAATGGTGCCCTTCAAGACTCATTATTAGGAACCATGCTATTTAATTAATGACATAGACAAAGGGATCAAGTGCACCCTCAGCAAGTTCTCAGACGACACAAATCTGAGGGGTGCAGTTGGCACTCCTGAGGGACAGGATGCCATCCAGAGGGCCCTGCACAAGCTCGAGCAGTGGCCCATGGGAATCTCATGAGGTTTAACAAGGCCAAGTGCTGGTGCTGCCCCTGGGTCGGGGCAGCCCCCAGTGCCAGCCCAGGCTGGGGATGAACAGATCGACAGCAGCCCTGCCCAGAAGGGCTTGGGGCTGCTGGGGCTGAGAGCTGGACATGAGCCAGCCATGGGCACTGCCCGCCCAGAAAGCCAAGTGTGTTCTGGGCTGCACCCAAAGCTCTGTGGGCAGCAGGGGAGGGAGGGGATTCTGCCCCTCTGCCCCGCTCTGGTGAGAGCCACCTGCAGAGCTGCCTCCCGCCCTGGGGTCCCAGCACAGGAAGGACATGGACTGGTTGCAGAGTGGGTTCAGAGGGGAACCACAAAAATGGTCAGAGGGTAGAAACACCTCTCCTGTGAAGAGAGACTGAGAGAGTTGGGATTGTTCAGCCTGGAGGAGACTTGGGGCAGATTTTATTGCACCCTTCCAATAATTAAAGTGAGCTTATAAGAAAGATGGAAACGTGCTTTTTACCAAGGCCTGTAGTGAGAGTACAATGATTTTAAATTAAAAGAGGTTACATTTGGATTTGATTTAAGGAAGAGTATTTTACAGGGAGGATGGTGAGACATTGGACGAAGTTTCCCCTGGAAGTTGTTGATGCCGCAACACTGGAGGCGTTCAAGTTCGGTGTGGATGAAGCAGCCTGATCTAGTGAAACATGTCCTTGCCCATAACAGGTCAGTGAGCAAGATGAACTTTCAGGTGTCCTCCAACCCAAAGTGTTCTGTGATTCTACTACTATATCTTCATATAGGAATATAGTGCAGATAAGGCCTCTATCCAGGAGCAGGTGCAATCTCTCCGGATAGCAAAGAATTTCAAACCTGGAAGGTATCTGAAATGGACTAAATATAGGCTCACTCTGCTAACTAAATACAGAAAAAGTCTATGAAACACACTTTTTTTTTTTCCTTTTTCAGTTTTAACCTAAATCCCCTGCCATGAGTCACTAACTTAACAATGCTGATATGACCATATACTTCTATATTTTAATAAAATATAAAAACCTCAAAAACTTTCCAGACAGATGACCAGGTCCAGTAATGCAGCCTTTCCAGGGAATCATACTTTGCTGAACACTGTCCACCCCTTGATGTGTATCAACTTGTTCTTCAGTTTTGGCAGTCTAATAGGACATAAAAGAAAAGCTATAATAAAATGCAAATCATTCAAGCACTCCTATGGTCTTTCTTGTTAGCTGAATAACTACAGAGAATTTATATGACATTTTAATAACTTAGGTGTTATGATCTGAATGTATTTCTAGCTAATGCAGGACAGAGATAACTTAATAGGTACCTGTCCATAATTGTTTTCAATAGTAAGGTCAAATTGAAGACTTTCTACTGATACCAGTCTCATTCATTACGCCAATTCTGTGCTTTATTAATTTACAGGCTGGTGTCATAATTTTAATTCTTTGTACCTGCACAAGCTGTATTTTAAATGTCAGGTTTTAACTTTGATTCTGAATCTTCAGAATCAAATTGAGTAATAATAACATGCTTAATTAAACTCTGTGACTATTAGCATTTACAACAGCATCTGGAAGACACAGTGCTTTAAAATTAAATTGGTTTTTGACAGTTTAGATGGTCTTAGGTAACTGTTTTTTCAGAACTTCTCAATAATGCTTAATTATACTAGCTAAATATGTAATTTATAAAACTTCATTCAACAAAGTATCACAAATCACCTTTTCCTATTAAATGCAAGAATAAACCTCAAAAAGCCCAGGAGCGGAATCTTTCACACGACCATGCAGTTTGATGCCATGGGTGGTTTCACAGAAGCATGTCACATCTTCTAACATAAACAAGTCTGGTATATTTCAGCACTGAAGTGTCCCAGTTGTGCAGTCAAAAAAGTAAAAGGTTCTCTGTTATAACAGCCTCCTTTAAAAGAGGTTTTTACTTCTTTGGTCCTTAAACATCTGCTAACGCTTTCTGGATATTTGGAGGATGGTTTAGTCTATCTTCCAATCACCACCAAATATTACAACTTCCTGTGCCCTAGAAGTACAGTATCTATGGCTCTTTTAGTTAGACAACAGGATGCTGTTAGTAGTTCCTCAATTGTCTGCTAAAAAGATTTACAGTAGCTTTACTGAGGAGGTAAACTGAGGAAAAATGTGAAATAGAAATGAAATACCCATGAGGCTTCTTTTTCTCTCTTTCTCTAAACCTCCATTTCCCAAGAATGTGAATCGTAGACTAGCTATTTCAATTTCTCAGCCATTTTTTCTCCATCTGCATGGGTATTAAAATCAAGACAAATAATTTCCATAAATAAATCTTACCTGTTTTTTTTAAAGTAAGGTTTCAAAATGTTTTTCCTGTAATTAGTAAAATAATATATTCAGAGTGTTTGGATAACTGCTGTGTGGTTTTAATGGTCACTGTCAGGAGCAATAAGCAGAAATGTGTGTACTCATGTATAGAACTAGGTTTAGATTAAAGTTCACTCTTTTCATAGAGGGCAAAATAAATACTGATAAGTTACTTATTTATTTACAAATATTTCAGTGGGCAATAAGACAAGGTTTAATCGATGAAAATTACCTGTTTGCAGAATATCAGCACAGGACGTATACAATACCTAGACACATGCTGAGGCTTTAAATAGGTTTGTGAGACACGACACTAATTTTTTAAAATTTCAAAGGTTTATTAAAAAACCTTAACAAAATACAACAAAGGACATAAGAAAAGGAGTAAGGAAATAGGAATGAGGAAATAAGGAAAAAGGACATCACACTGTGAGTAGGTGACCTGGCAGCCACATGCTTTACAAAATGGCTGCTCCACCTTTTATACCCGTGAGGGTTTGCGTCAGGTACCCCTGGCCCCGCCCAAAGCCTGCCACTCAGCGCTGCTTTGCCGTTCATTGGTGGGGGCTGCCCTCTCGCCACCTGATTGGAGGGGCGCTGCCAGGCCACGCCCCCAGTGCCCGGCCTGCCCTCCCCCGGGCGCGGCCTGCCCACCGCAGGGCCTGGGTGCTGAGGCTGTGCCCCGGCAGCCGTGCAGGGGGAAAGGGGCTGCGGGGAGAGCAGGGGGCGTCTGAACAGCAGATCACAGTAATGTAACTGTGCATCGATAGAGCTTCTCTCAGCGTGCATGTAATATTCATCCCTTAATTGCGACAGCCAGTCATCCCATTACCCATATATAACAGGTTTACACAGATTTTTGCAAGGTAATTGAGAAATTTTGTTTGTTTTTCCATTTGTGTTGTATCTTCATATTTGTACCGCTGAAAATGTCTGTTCTGATATACATGCTATTCTGTACAATCATAAAGGCCACAATTAGCAGAGCAGCAACAAAATCTAAGTTGTTTTGAATCTTACAACACTTTTTCTACCACTGTCATCATAGTTATAAAGTTTATCCACGTACGTCATTGTTTTATTTTATTTTATTTTATTTTATGAATAAGTTTTTGCTAGGTTTTGTTTAGTTTTGCCCAATATACAATTTAACTAGGGAAATGGCTAAAAGACCTTGCAAAAATAATTTTTAATAATTAATTCATTACAAGGTAATTGTGTTTAGCCAACTTTATTTAGAAAATAAAAAACTATCTACAATGCTCTATGAAAAATTAGTAATGGTGGTATTATGATTTATGAAGTAAAGATGATTACATGAGATGCTTGTCTGATAAGCAATTCCACACAGATATAATACTGGGATTTTCCAGGAAAGAAGTTGAAGGCAGATTGATTCAAAGACAACTCAGTGAAGACATTCCTGCAAAGGCTGTGCTAGTAAGTATGTAAGTGGTCATACTGAGGTGATTACCTGGGAGAAGTTCTTTAGTTTTATCTACCATCTATTTCCTTGACACTGCTCATGTGTTTAAAAGCAGCCAAAAACAGTTGCAGTGGGATTTGAAGGCAACCTTTGCACATATTTTCACTGAAATGTTTCACTCTTAATTCTCCCAAGCGCCCCAGAGCTGGATAGTTGAGCTCTTCTTGTGGAACAATTCAAGTAATGTGTTTCCACTGCTCTGCATATCAGAGATGAATTCAATATTTAAAATGCTTTCTGTGTGTTTATAAAATCAGTCACCTTTGAACCATATGCACCTTGTTTGTCAACATGTGGATTAAAGTCAAAAGCACTTGTGCAGGTGCATTTTGCATTTTAAAGACCTTTCTGTGTGAATTGGTACTGGCCTGGTATTTTGCACAGTGTCAAGCTCTTAATTTGGTCTTGATATTTCAAACTATGAAAATCTATTTTTTCTGAAAAGTTTTGTCTTTCCTGGGAATAGCTGAAAGGTGAGTTATGTGCCGTCAGTATTGGTTTGAAGTAGGAATAAGTGGGTGCTAGTTTCATGCCAGTTTTTATAGAGACAGAGACTCAGACATTCAAGTAGTATTTTGCTTGTCCAATTCTTTTGCATAGTAAATGGGGACATTGTGATTTCAATGCATTGTACAGTGTCCTAAAGATTTAGTTTTTTTCTTTACTTTTCACCTGACNGTTGAATAAATAGTCTTTTCCACTTTTCTCCAAGAAAGTCTCTTTCCGGACCAGTTGTGGGGGAGGGGTCGTTTGGGTTTGTTATTTTCGGAGGAATCCCCTTCGGAGGTTTCCTCCCACAGTTTGCCCTAAACCAGGACAATTGTATATTGCTGAAGTGTTATGAAATAACTTTAATTCTGTATCATTCTTACCTTGAGACTGACTTGGTTAACACCTCAGTAATTCACTGGCTAATGGCTGGTTAACAAAACAACAGACAAGAAGGTCGTCAAAGAATTAGGCAGCCAAATTCATCAAAGATATTGAAATCGAGGGTATAAATTTACTCTGTAAATATTTGATAAGATTTATTATCCTGACTTTAAAATATAATAATAAGGTAATTATGAATGCTTTTTAGACAACCATTGCTTTATCTACGACTTGAAACACACGCAGAAGCCAAGTGTACTTTCTACCTGCTGCACAGAAACACAGACTTTTCATTGCAAATACTGATTAAAGGGCTAATATATGTTACAAACAATAGACTTGTAGACTGAGAATTTATAGTTAGATGTCAAAAAGATATAATAATCAGAAAGCACTTGCATCTAGTGCTTGCAATTTTGGTTTGGGGGTTTGTGGTGTTTTTTGTTTAGGTTGGTTTGGGTTTGTTTGTTTGGTGGTTTGCTTCTTTTGTTTTAATTGATCGTTTTTTTCTGAATTTTAAGCTGGGATTAAAGGTTATGCAGAAAAAAAGACTGATGAGCTGCAGTCACAAAGAGACCATGGTTATTTAAATGCCTCTCCAGAATCTGTACTCTGATTCGTGGTTTGTGCATTAGTATCCACTAAGCCTTCTTGTTGCCTGGTATAGGTATCTACCTGGGCTTCAAGGAGAGCCAAGTATGACATCTTACAGACACACACCAGGAGCCCTGGCTCTCATTCTATGCTTTTAGCTCTGACTAAAGTGTGGCAAGTTCTTTCCTCACCTCATTTGTTTCCAACCAAATGTTGAAGACTGAACAGAACCTGAGAACTCCTGTTTTACTTGTATGAAGCTAAACCCAGAATACATATTCACTCTGAAATCAGCAAGTTTGGGTCAGAACTGAAGGATGCTCAAATATATGTAAGTGTTTGGTTTTTCCTGAATGGGTGTCACTATAATCAGGTTTTGCAGTATTTCATTCTTTCATAGCAGCAATATTTCATTCTTTTACCGCCACCAAGATGTAAGAACTGTGCTAGCAAAATCCCTTTTTTGTATATTTTACACCTATTCCTGATGTATCTTTGTAATATCTTCATACATGTCATAATTTTCAATATCTTCACCTCTTCTTGCTTAGTATCTTCCTAAGAGAACTGGAAGTTTGGATCACGTGTAACTTTTTAAAGTTTGCCAATGATATCAAACTGAGTGGTGAAGTGAGCACTTTGACAGGGAGAGCCACCCTGCAAGGACCTGGATAGGCTGAAAGAGTGGGCTAACCAGACAAATGTGAGGTATTGCACCTGGAAAAATATAACCCAGGAGTGCAGAACAGGCTGGGATCTACCTGTCTGTGGAAAGGGCCTGGTGGGGAGCAAGCTCATGTCAGTGAACTCTATGATGATGCAGGAAAGGAAACTGATGCAATGCTGAGCTGCATTAGCTAGCGCATGACCAGCAGAGACAAAAAAGGTCATCTTTCTAATCTACTCAGCTCTGGTCAAACCACAGGTGGAATACTGTGCTCAGTTCTTAACCCCACTATACAAAACATGTGGGCAGGTTGGAAAAGGTCTCAAGATGGGCCACAGAGATGATCAAAGGGCTGGGCTGAGAAGAGATAGCTCAAGAGGCTGAGAGAATCAGGTTTGCTTACCTTTGAGTAAAAAAGGCTTAGGGGAGGCCATGTTTCAGTATTTAAAAGATGACTGCAAAGATAAAGGAAACTCCATTTTATGAGGAGTCACATGGGAGAGACAAAGGATAATAAGCGCAAGTTACTCTTAAAGAAATTTCAATTAGGCACAAGAGGAACATTTTCCACAGTGAAAATAGTCAGACATTGTATCTCCCCTGAGAAGTAGTTGATTACCCCAACAATGGAAAATTTTATGATAGAATTTTAAGTGGAGTGATGAATAATAGATAATCCTTGAAGTCCCCTTCCAATTTACTATTCTATGCCTTTATGATTGATATCACCAGGAATATTTCAGCTTCCTTCTCTTAACATTCAGATGTGGAAAAACAAAGCCAGGCATTTATATCATAGAAATTCTGTGTCCTCTATTCACACGCTTGCAAAACTATGAAGACATGATTCCATGATAACTAGACATATAGATAGAAATTGTGTTTTCTGCCTTGAACTTGCAAGAGCTTTTTATTTTGGTTTTCTTATAAAGGAATAGAGAATTCAGAGAAGGAAAGGATTCATAGTATTACATAAAAGTCTTTATTACTTTATTACTGAATTTAACAAGTCTCAGAATTTCATAGGAGGAGGTGTTTCCTCCCATTTATCCTAGCAGCTGGTATTATAAAAGGTAGATCTGTAAGTTTTCAGTAGTGACGATATTTCTTTTCTGTGTAGGCTTTCTTTTTTGTTCTCTGGAATACAGACATGAATCTCAGATTCTAATTTTGGATCACAATATTGCATAAGTATTTTTTTAGCAGCAGCATCTTGGCAGACAACTCTCTGACTTAACAGCAGTGCCAGACTCGTCCCTTGACGTGACTAGAATTAGTGGTCTGAGTTATCCTCTTACCAAATAATTTTCAATGATGAAAAATTTTCTTTCAGCGACAATGTTTCCCTTTGTGCATCAACTTCCACAGACTGATCTGCAGTATGGAAAAGGAGAGGAATTGCTAGAATTTTATGACTAGCTGACCTCGTATAAAACCATTTAATCCCTATCACTTTATTAGCATATATTTTTTTTCTCTCCTTTCTAAATCTCACATTAAAAAAAATCCTTTTTGCCCTTCAGATTATTTCAATGCTTTATCTCAAATTTTGTTCACATAAATCAGCTGACAAAAAAGCAAGAAAGGCATTTAGTATAGAGCTTGCCTGAAAAAAATGAGTGATTAAGGAATGAATAGTGAATCAAATACAGATTGACTCTTTCCTGTTGAACAGAGGAAATGTTTATAAAATAAGAAGTTGTCAGATTTGTCTATTAAGTACTGTGAGTGAACCTGTCATATGCACTTGGGAAACCAATAGTTGGTGCTCTGGAGGGGCAGGAAGAGAAAATCATGCATGTGTGTGTGTGTGTGTGTGCGTGCGCGTGCGTGTGTGTGTGTGTGTGTGTGAAAGATTAAGAAAAGGGCAAGCCAGTTATGTCTAGAAAATAACAGAAACATGAAGCTTCACAACTATTTGCATGTTGTATTCTCAGAATCCCCAAACCCTACATTTTCCACAAGAAAATCACCATTTTCAGTGGAACCTGGGGTTCAACGATTTTTTAGATGAATATATCCAGCTAGTTTAAGTAATTCTCATCAGTGCTTACTCACCAGTAAGCACTGAGCTACTATGCAAAAAGAGGGGTTTTCCTCTTACATCTATACTGTTTTTGTAAAAGAGAAGTGAACCATCCATGTAAATTATAAAGACGTGAGTTTGGTGTTTCACTCTGGAGGGAAATTTGATGGTGAATCCCCAAACTAAATAGTCATCCCACAGTATTTTAATTCAGGAGGAGAGAAATGGGAAGGTCTCTTGCATGTGTTTAAGTGTTGTAGAAAACATGTCAAATAAATATCAAGTGGTTCATCCTGTAATTTTGTAACCAACAATTAGATTGAATGGAGATTGTTTAAAATACTTTAAATAAATTGCATTTCTACATGCACCTCACAGTGTTCCACATATCTTTTGAGAAAATATTCTTTCTGAGAAGACATCTCTTTCTCCTGCTCTTCTGCACTCTAAAGAAATTTCCATACCTGATTCTATAGGGAAAAAAAAAAAAAAAAGAAAAACCAGATAATTTTTGCTTCAACTGCAGCAACATGATCAGAACAATAATTCTTGAGTCCAGAGAGAATCCAAGCATCTAACATACTAATTGCCACTCATTTTCTCCTATGGAATTGCATCTCTCAAGCACTGTAGAGAAAGGAGATTGCTTTGCCTGTGATGATGGGGCAAATTTGCATATGATATTGGAGCTTGCTTGGGGAATGATATATCACTACACTGGGCAATGCTTCAGGAATGACATATCTCAAGTTACTACTTTAAAGCATACCCTGTATGGAAGACGTGTATTTGGTGGTTAAAAAGCATTTTTGTTAACACACTTGAGGAAGCTGCTGCCTAATGATTACTATACTGAAGACTAAATAGACAAAAACTCACATATAAAGCACATGAAATTACATAAAGGGTGACACTGTTTTCTTTCTGTAGCATCACAACATCAGAACTTGAATGTTTATAACTTCTTCAAGCCAGACTCTCAGAGATGCTGAACGGAAACATATTCTCCTAAGCCTAGGTGAATCACACATTCAAGAATATGCCATTTGGATTTTTCACACAAATATCAAGGCCTTCCTGTGTTCTTGGGTACTCAAGAACAACTCTTTTCATCATTGAAATCTGAGTATTCTGAGTTGAAGGTCCTATATCATCTACTCTAATTATGACTCTTGAATACCACTTCAATCCCTACTTTCTAAGCAATTTTTACTCCCTAAGTACTAGGCCTCTGAAATCTGTTCCTGAAAACTACGCTCCTTAGATTTTCCTAAAGCCTTTTATATATAGGCAAAATTCTTCAGTACCATCAAAAATTGAATGGAAACACATAATGGTGATGCACATGTTGAAAGAATCAACTCAATATTTGTAAACCCTCACATGAAAATTGAAGCTGAACATTCATAAATACAGAAGTTTTCATTTATAACAACTACTCTAGAAAATGTTGATCCTGAAATACCATAACAACAATAACGACATGCAGTGAACCTCTTCAGCACATAGAAACAAGAAATGATTCCTCAATGTAATAAAATAAATAGCATGGTGGGAGATTTAGTTTTAGTTATTACTAGCAGCCCAGCAGAAAAATGCATTTTTTACTTTTAATTAGATTGTGGCATGGAGGAGAAGTGAGATTTGGAGTACAAACTCTCAATTAAAGGAGCACAAAGGATGAAAGCTCCTTCTGGAAATACTGAAGGAGCTTATCTTGGAGCACAATAAGGCTGCCAAACTTCTGTATTTTTTCCTGATTTTTAAACACCTGCCAGCATCCAGCCAATGTCCATTCACAGCTTGTCATGTTGCTCTCTGAAGGCTTACAAAGATTTGCAGTCTCTCTTCACATTTTACCTAACATCTAAACATCAAAAAGGGTTCACCCCATGTTTTTCACTTCTAATTCTTCCTACTTCTCTCCATCATGGAACTCCAACTTCTCCTGAAAGCAGGTATTCCCTGCCTTCCAGCCCTAGCCCAAATAAGAATGGGATTTGTACATCAATGATTCAAGGGGTTTGCTTGTGACTCTGCCACAGAGAACATGACTGTGGGTTCTGGCAACTCCCTCTCAGCACCAGCACTGTGACTGTGAGTCCCTGTCTGCTCCACACCTAGCCCTGGAACCGGCTGCACTGAATGCCATGGTATTACCAGCCATGTGAGAGCCACAGAAGCCACAGGTGTGATTCTGTGACAATTTTCTACCCAGCAAATTCAGATTTAATTAGTCGCCAACTAAACAGCATTTTATTTGAATATATTTGAATTTATTCCTTTCCTCATCTCACTGTAAGTATTAATAATATAACATACTACTACAAGATTTGCTGGCTTTATTGTTTTACTTTAAAACCTCCTAGCCTATAATATTTTTCTTAAAACACCCCTCTATCAGATTTTCTGATTCTTTTCTAGCTATATACTACATATAAATGAATTTAACTACAATAGGTATATGAACAAATGTGTTCAACTTTTGTTCACATACCTACTGAGGAAAGATGTTCAGAGTAATTCTCCCTTATATGATTTATTTATGAACCCAAGTTAAAATATTTGTAGCAGATTTTTCTAGATTCGTTTCCTTAGTTTTCATTCTCCTAACTTGCATTCTCCCAAATTTTTAAACCACATTTCATAAGTCTTCTCTTGCTTTTTATATTTTAGTAATAATGTTGTTCCAGTGGCTCATTTTTGAGTGTAAGGTATCCACTTATTTGTGGCTCAGACAAAAACTGTAATGAAAAGATGTAACTGTACCTCAAATTCCTCGTAACAAGGCAAATGCCATCTCTTGATATCTTTCACCACCGATTTCTTGTGCCTGTGTTGTACAAAACAACACTGTTCTGTCTTGCTAGAACAGCAAATCTGCATATATGATGTTTAGTGTATCCAAGATTATAACTTAACTGCATAGCTATGCCATAAACCTTTCTTAAATCACAAAACCACAAAATGGGAAAGATTGAAAATAACCACCTAGAAGTCTTCTGGTCCAACCTCCCTGATCAAGCAGGGTACCACAGAGCACATTGCTCAGGATTGTGTCCAAATACACTACTTGTCTACCTCACATCCGTGACAATGAATTCACCACCCAAAGAGACACCCGAAGTCTTTGTGGATTATGGCACATGGTCACTTAATCTAGTCCTGATTTGTCAAGAGTTAAGTTATGGATACCTCTAGATCCACAGAAGGAAGCCAGTTGCACCTGCTGAATATACAGCTAGAAATGGCTGTCCTGGAGGTGGTGACACAGCTATTTGCTTGAGACCAGATTTTGCAGCAGCACATGCATCCGTTGCATGTCTGGATAGCTTCTTGATTCATGAGAACACAAACTCTCTTGCCAGGCTCATGCTGGGGCTTTTGGCTGATTTTTGCTGACAAACATGGAGGATCAACTAATGGTTATTAAGTGAATATTACCATGGAGATCAAATCAGCCTGTTTCAGTCTGTATAAGGATGTTACAGAGCCAAACTAAAAAAAAACTTTGTATATTCCATACCATGCTTTCCCTGTTCTCATACTCTCTGTAGACACATAGTTTTTCACCATTGTCACACTGAGGATATTGCTGGAGGACATAGGACTAAATGGATCCTACCAGCTCTGCTTGCATTCATCCACAGGCTTCTTGTATCATACTACAAGAAAAAACAAAACAAAATCATCTTTCCTTGCCATTCCTTTTTTGTCTCACAACCATTCTTACAAACTCAACCTGAATTCTTGTATTCTAATTCCTCTTCCAAAACCTTCAAGAATAAAAAAACCCCAACAACACGATCTTCCTTTCTTTCTGTGCCAGGGTGCTCTCTCATCCCTGAAAATACTTCGTTTATTTTGTCAAAAACAGAGGAAAAAAGTGGGTTTTTTCCTTCCCTTCTAATCCAAAAGGTAGTGAGATGTACTTCATTCAGTCCTATCCCTTCCGAACAATCCTGCATAGATTGTTACTCTCCTACGAGTCAGAATATCCTGTTAGTTAGCTACCTAGACTTCATTATCTTTTATTCATTAGATAACCTTTTTTTTTTTTCCCCCCCAAAATAGCTATGTATATATTGGTCCATCAGTGAATAAGTGGTTACAGCCCCTCATGCCAACATCCACCTTGGGACCTGAATAGTACTGAGTCATTTTTTCCTTCCTCAGCCACATTGCTGTGTCCTAGGGCAGGTTAATAAAACAAACTTACAGTGGTGACACAGCAGAGCACAGCTGAAGTCAAAATATCTCTTTAATGGATAAAGTGCTAAACTAATATTGAAGGCAAACCCAGATTTTCTGATCAATAGCTAAGAAAAATGGGTCAGGGAGGAAAATAACAGTCATAGCAGTGAAATCCCTGGAAAAATGAACAAGAAAATGAATTTCTTAATAGAAATGACAGGTGACCAAAAATCTGGGGTATAGGGAACACAAACCTCTATGGGGTTACACAAAATATAATGAAAATGAGGATGTTTTGCAACATAGCTCAGAAAATGTGCCTCCTCTATCCAGAGCAGTTCTATTACCAGCAGACCAGAGCTACCCTGGTAATCTATAAGCAGAGTACCTCTTGGCTAATCTGAGGGAACAGAAGAATTATCAAGAGGTTTGGCAGTGTCATAATAACATTGCAAAACAGGGTTCATGTTTCCCCCCATTCCTGTAGCTTCCTTTCCTTGTAATCCCTGTGGTGGCCTTCACCACCAGCAGGAGTTGGTGGCCAGTCTGTTCTGCAGTGCCTGTCATGTCAGCAAGCATTTCTTAATTGTCTTTTTCCATCGTCTCATTAGCAACAGAACCAATCCTTTGTCATTCAAGAATCTAGGGAGAGAGAAAGCATCTCTTTACCACTGCCTGAGGACTCACAATAATTGATATGGTTGCCCAAATCAGTCTTCCCAAAGAGCAAGCACATATCAAAATCCCCTTTAAGAATATCTCTGAAGATGCCAAAATGCCAAAGCACTGGGTGGGTGCTTTACAGATTTTCTTTCTTTTTTTGGCCTTTTCCCCTGAGAGACAGCTGTACACCTGAGGCTGCATCTCCTTTGGAAATTTATCTATATATAAGGGCTTAGACGATCAGCAGGAAACAGGTAAGTAATATGGTTGGGAATTACATTGCAAAAAGTTGGTTGGTTATTTGAAACTCTTATAAGTTAACTGTCAATCAAATATAGTATAATTTGAAGAAAAGGTAAGGTAGATAGAGGTAAATAAACTGCTAAAACTTAGCAACACAATGGCAGATGGAAAATACTAAATATAAAAATCTCAACTCATACTTTGCATTTATGTAAATAAGATTTAGGCACAGAGAGTAAAAGAAAGGACAGTCACACTCAGCTGACAGTATGACCGCATACCTTTGCCTGACTTTTTGGAGTAAAATGCTTCTTTCTGACTGCTGATGTCAGAACTTCTGAAGTCTGGCAAGTTTCCAGGCTCATGGACAGGTTCTGGTCTTCCTCATGAGCTATGATTAAATTGCTACCAAAATGCTTGACAGAACAGAAGCAGGTAAAGACTCCTAGTATTCTTCCCAGTGGCTTTTTCCCATGGGGAAAGTGAGACAAGGCTTCCCTGTGACCCAGTTCAGACTGGAATGGCCTTTTTTTGGTACTAGTGTCATGACTTTCAATAAAACTAAAGGAAACAATGTATAAATATATTTATTACTGTGGAGGGAGATAAGATAGAATAAGACAGGCTGTGGAACGCGCCTGCAGAACGCCATGGCAGCACAGAGAAGCTTGTCTCTGCCTGACCTTGCAGGGGGAGGAGATGTGAGGTGGCAAATGCCCTATGGAGACAAACTGCCAGAGCCTGCTGGATGAGTGGGCAGCGCATGATCACCCCCATATAAGGACATTAAAGCATGTTGCTGACATGGCAATGTGTGATAGGTTGTTTAGTGAAAAATATTATATAAGGAAAGACTCTGTCTTGCAGAAGTGTGTAACACTAGCTTGTTTCTCCCAATAAGCATCCCAGTATCCTCACTGATCTGAGTCCATGCATCAGTTGTTCACAAATTATATTTAGGAACAGAATGTGGATTGAAACCACCCCAAAGTCCTTGTGTGACCCTGACAAAAGATAGGGAGACTCATTGGAACATGACTATACTTGTAAGAATTTCACTAAAAAGTCTCAGGCTGGCACTTAGAGAGTGAGCAAAACAACAAGGATCAGGTCATGCCAAAACTAATGGCATTTCAATTTCCTTAATAGAAAGTGCAGCTTTCACTGACAGTGTTCTGATGCTGTCAGGAAAAAACAATCACTCTTTTTCTTTAGTCGAGTTCAGTAAGTGAAGGAATTATGCTTTTTCTTTTCTACAAACAACATTTGTAACTTAATTGTGGTAGAATGATGTGTGTCAACACAGAAACAAAAACGGTTAGGAAATGCCATTTATACAACTGGCTGATGTCAAACTGAAATGGAATGTGCAAAAATTGGCAGTATCAGGGTACAGATTGTTGAGACACCATAAGGAAATATCAAGAGAGGAAAAATTAATTACAAAGAAATATACAGCATCTTGAAGAAAAAGTCTTCTCAGAGCCACTATCTATTACCCACCTGTTGGTTTTACTTACTTTTATTTTATTTGCCTCTTATGTCAGACTCTTTCTAAAATGAGGAAGTGAAAGTGTGCAAAACTTACTTCATATTAACTTGCAAATCATGAAAAAACCTAGCCTTTGCTTTTAATAAAATACATCAGTATCTAAGAACAAGAAACTGGGTAATTTTAGCATTCATACTTTAGCAGTCTTCATATATATCTCATCAGGCAACTGATACAGAGGCAGGCTACAGTCCTAAAAGATGACTTTAAGACAAACCGTCTGGTTAACAGTAGTTCAGAGCAGGAATACTAGAGATTCAATGTGACTTTATGATTACAACTAGAAATGCTTGGACATGGCTGAATATGTATGAAATCACTGAAAAATGAGGAAATTCTGGATTGATTCCTCAAATGATATAACTCAGGGTGCAGCAAGCACTGTGCATCTGACCCATGAATATAAATTTCTTTTAGCTTACAACTCTAGCTTTATTTTTGGAAAGAAAACCACAGAACACACACACACAAAAATACATCAGTAGAAATATAACCACCTTAATATTGTGTTGTAACAAATACCATATTGTAGTTATACTTCTCACTAAAACATAATCAACTTGACCTTTATGCACCATTGTTTTAACTGCTCTACTTTTTAGAGCAGACTTGTTTAAGCCTTGTGCAGAAATTGACATCCTTTTGTTATCACTAATTATTATTTCCATTTTTTTTCCCCCCAGGATCTGCTATTTACAAGGTTTTTCCTCAGGAACACATAGAATGACCTGGGTTGAAAGGGATGCTAAAGATCATATAGTTGTAGCCCCCCCATCATGGTCAGGGTTGCCTTCCAGTACCCAGGTGGGGTCTCACCAGGGCAGAAATCCCTGCCTGGCCACACAGCTCATCTCTCCCAAAGGATGCATAACTTTGACCTGCATTTGGCAGTAGTAATTTTCAGACATATGACCTGTAAAAATCTAAGTGCAGAAATAAAGAGAAAGGTTTTAGGGACAAACGGAGTTTGCGTTGATGAGATATTAGCAGCAGATCACATATTCAGAACAACATTGGAAAAGCTACTGACCACCTGAATTGAAATTAATGTTTCTGAATTCAAAGTTCTGTACAAATGTTCTTTTTTTCTGAGTTCAGTCTTGTAGAACCTAAGTGTTAGTTCTGGTTCTGAAAAAAATTCAAACTAGGAAGAAGATGATCTATTTCTTTATTTCATATTATTTGAAACCAATGACTTACAAAAACCTTGTAAGACATCTTACAATATTGTTTTCTATTTAATACATTTTATTGGAAAAGTAAAATGATATTTAATTTCTGCTCCTGTAAAACAAAAAAGTCACATGTATCAGTCTTCCTGAACCTTAAAGTAATTACAGATGTGAGGATATTACATAGAAACACTTGATAAATAGGTCTTTCTTCTCATTTGTTCTCAAGTGAGCGTTCCTAATGAGCCCTTTACTGTGTTTAAATTTAAAAAGAGGCTAGAAACTTCCATCTAAATTATGTTGTATTTAGCGGTAAAAGTACTGCCATTGTCAAAGATGAGGTTCTCTGAGTACAGAATTCGTCAAACACATTTTTTAACATTCTCTTAATCTCAAACACTGCCTTTTCTCTTTGCATACAGTTCTTTCCATTTTATAACAGCAGTCACAGAAATCGGTGAAAATTACTTATATAACAATTCTACATATCCACACTAACCCTTTACAGACTCTTCTCTGAAAGAGCATCTTTCCCATGACCTGTGCAAAAATATTTTTCTGTAGTAGCAAGGCATATACTCAAGTAAATATCAGTATAAAGTTGCATAGAAAGGAGTTTGCCTAAGGAGGAATTTCAGCTTAGTAAGGGCATGTTTTATCAAATCTCTGTTGCTGTAGATGAAAGAGGAGTTCTCTGGAAAGAATAATTCCAATAAAACTTGTGAAGGGAGAGAAGGTATCACATTTATATTGTAGTGGTTTCATAGTTCTCAAACCTATTTTGAATTTCTCTTCCATGATCAATCCAGTTTTCCATTACCTTTTGTCCTGGTTCTGCCCAGGGCAGGATTAATTTTTTCCAGTAGGTTTGGAGTCTTGTTGGAACAATTGCATTTGGAACTTTCATTCCTGAACCATGACAGCCTTTTTAAAAATATGTGCATCTGAATGGGTCAGTGTCATCATTTCACTCTCAGGATAAATTCTTTCTTTATTTTGCTTTCAGGAATGTTGATAGCAGAACACTTATTATTTATGTGTACTGTAACTACTAAGATATAAAAAACAATCCATCAGGTAGATTTTACTGAACATTTGCTTTATTTGTTTTATTATATTTGTAAATTTTCGTCGGTGTGTTTACATTATCAAATAACTTACAAATCCAAATACACCTCTTTGCCTTTCTTCATTAAAATTGTTTTTTTCAGCAAAGAGTAAAATTACTCTGGTCTGAGAAGATGCATTCTCCATGTAAGAATTAAATTTTTATCCTTCCAACTGTTTATTAAGTGATTATTGCAAGATCTTTTTTATTATTTGTATGGATTTCTCCAGTCCATTGTTATTTAGCCTATCTTCTTTCAGTGTTTTTTGTTTATTTGTTTGGGGGTTTATGCCCTTTTCTCTGTGTGTGGGGGTTTTTTGTTGTTGTTGTTTTATTTTTTTGGTTGGTTGCTTGCTTTTGGGATTTTTTTGTTTCTATATAGTCAGCATAATATTGTCATTATTCTTCTTTTTTGGAGGTTTTATAATTCTTGCTAAGAAAACTTAGGTGCCAATTGCTCCAGCCCAATAATTAAAGAAATAATTTTGTTATTTTCACAATAAAGCGCAGTCCTTAAGAATAACTGAACTTCATATCACTGTGATATCAAATCATCCTCATTCATAAATATTTACAAGAGAAATACCTACTTCTGTTTTAAGTCTTCCCGTTCTGCTTGATAATTAACAAGTTTCTTCTTGAATACTGTAAACTCCTAAATGCCTTCTTCTCTCCCTATCTAGCTATAGAGGTTTAGCTGAAATCCTAACCTGCCTTAGCAACTTGCTTTATCTCAGAACCCATCTGCACCAGTTTCCATCTGATGCCGTATTTCCTATTGCTTACATATTTCCCTTAAATTATATCAAATTTAAATTAATTATACAGTAGTCTTAAAAATTACTGATTCAATTCACAGCTAACCTGAGATGGCTTATCAACAAAGTTTATTGATTTAATATTGAGCAGAGCCTGGAATTCAACACACCTTGTATGTGTTTTCAGCGGGCACTTTTCCTTTATTTTGTGCTCTTAAGAATTCAGGAAAGGGAATTGGGTTTTTGGAAATTAATCTATTTTTGAAGAAGACAATATGATATGAAGAAGTCAATATGATCTGAAGGAGTGATTAAGCAGCTAAGATATTAAAAAATTATCCAAACAGCTGGAGAAAGTCTTCCCAGGAATGCACGTGGCAGATATCTTCTTTTTCTTTTATGCACAGGTTGATTTCATGAAGCTGGTCTGACTGGTAAGGGCTGAGAGAAAGATTGAAGTTTGTCATTATCCAGTATTTAAGTATTTAAAAGATGAAACAAAGACAAGGGGTACATTAAATAACTAAACAATTTGATGATCTCTATATCTTAGTTAATGTACTTAAAAGGCGATTAAGAAAACTATATTGTGGTTTAGTGAATTTGAAATGAAACAGTAATGTAGAAGATCTATGTTCTCCAGAACAGCATTTTTCCAGATTAAACTGGAGTATTTGAACTGTAGATCTCTAAATGAGTGAAAAAAATAAAGATCAAAAATAGATGGATTAGAAAATGAAAGCAGCAGAAACAATCTGTCACCTTGACCTGCTTGAAGGACTAGGGAAAGTAAGAAGAGAAAGTTAACAAATACCCCTCTAAAGAAAATTTTATGTCTGCATTTTTGTTCTTGCAAAGAACAGTGAGCAGAGCACCTGTTGACCTCCACAAAGCAATGACAATAAAGTTTCTTAATTACAGAAATATAGATAAGCTGTTACAGCTGGCTACACTGAATAAGTCTGATTATAATTCAGATAAATACTGCTACTCCTTGATTGCAGTATGAAGATACAAAGGAAGCAGAATCCATAGAAACTGAGAGGATGCTTTAGGATTATAAAATTGAGTGCTTGTTTTATGCTGCTAGGCTTGAAATTGATGAGCATGAAATTAGACAGTTTCTTTTATAGTACAGAAAGATTATCACTCTTGATTTACATAAGAGAGGAATAGACAAGATGACTGCAAATAAAGGAGGATTGATATTCCGAATGTCCCAACACTGCNAGTCCACAAAGCCCATTCTCAGAGTTACTTTTGTATAAAGGACAATTTAATGGATAATAACCATGCAGGACACAACAGTCTCTTACCTTCTCTCACCTGATTTAATATTAAATATTTTGAATCCTATATTCTTCTTTCTCAAATACCTCTCCATTTTTGGAGTTGTGGCACAGGGTACATACTTGGCATATATTTCAGTAGGCTCTTGGACTCCTACAGAGTTTGTGCATACACACATACACCTACACATAGACAGTGAAGAGACACTCAGTCTCTTTCACAAGTGAATTCGAGCACATCAATCTCTTCTGCATTTCCTGGTAGCAATATTAAGGATTTTGGTGGTCCGTGTCCTGGTTTTTGTGAACACATTTATGAATGTCTGTATCTCCCAAATTTCCATGGGGAATTTAGTTACTTGAACTCAACTTCGTGAATTTTATATCTGAGCAAGAAATCTGTCTTGAAGGCGTGACAGTAGAAAGTATTACAACAATTAATACTTTCTTGGCATTTGATCCAAGACCTTCACAAAGAGTGGGAATTATTGAGCTGTTTTAGGAGTCTCTCAGCCCAGCCTCTTGTAGGTCAAAAGCTGTCTTACTGGGTAGTGATACCATTTTCAGGTATAAGCATTTCCATTTCCAAATATATTTAAGTTTTCTGTCTAAGAATAATGCAATTTGAATAAAATATCTTTGCCCTACAATTAACTGTGGAGTAAATATTCTATAAATGTTCTGTATTGCTCTTTCTCCTGAGGAATCTCTTGATAGAGTTAATGGAAAGAGCATCTTTCTCTGTGGTAGCTGTGGCAGTTCTCCTATGGATAAAACAGCTGGAAATGTGATCAGAGAGATATCTCTGAGAAATTTATTTTGAAATCTGGCCTGGCAGGGAACGAGGTGCCACAACTGCATATCTAAGCTTTATACTTTATCATATCTTAAATCTCTCCAGGTAATACAATGGTCGTTAATAATTCCTTCTTCTGTTTTCTATGTTCACTGGTAAATTGCTGAAAGTCTTCTGGATTTCTTTACAAAAATAGAATGGATTAATTATAGATACAGAACTTTTAAATGAAAAGTCCATTCTGTGGAGGCTGATAAATGAAATTGTTGTACCTCTTGGGCTGGTGTAGAATTTTCAAGCATTATGAACAATTGCCTGTGGGAATTTTTGTGTTAAAGGAAAAATAAGGAAGTAAGAGCACAGCCAAGCAAGTGAAAGGTAGTGAAACTCCCTACCACTAACAATTTCACTTGCATTACTATCATTTTACTAAGAACTCCAAACTTCAAACAGATAAGCAGATTGAAAGGATCAAAGAACTGGACAACATTTGGAAAAGCATGTAGCAGCTTGCATCCCTCAGTGGTCCTGCAGAAGGCCATGTGGAAAAAAAGATCACTTTATAATGAATTTCAACACTTAGCTGTACCAGTTGGACTGACCAGACATGACCATTGCAAGAGGATAGAATAAACTAAAAGATTAACAAAGCTGGGTTCTTCCATTGCATAGGAAAGCAGCTCAAAAGCGCTAAGAATACCTTGGAAAACACACTCCTCCAAAATACACATTCCAGATTGGCAAGTGTAATACACCCCAGTGTCACAGATCACTGGGTCATCTCTACATTATCTCTGAGCTATTTATTATACTGATTCTAAAACACACATAATATGGTACAGAGTCAGTGTTTGTTCATGTCAGTTAATGCTTTATGCATTGCCTTCTAATGAGACAGAGCACTAAATCTCATGGCTCAGGTATTGTACATTCACACAGTGATTTTTTTCAGTAGACAACATACTAGTGCTTTTATGCTTCAAGTACAAATACCATACAAGGATATTGACAGACTATTGAGATTTGAGTTTTAACAATAATTTCCACTAAATGAAAGAAAAAACTAAAGATACATTATCATGATATGGTTCTAAAAGACACTGAGGAAATGCATTAGACACACATCAGCTATTTTAATTACCAATTTTAAAGCTTCACTACTTCTTCTATACTTTATGCTTAATGAGCTTTATAAGAGTTTTGTATTATCTTCAAATGATTCTTTTTTCTTAATAAGAAATAACAAAGTAACTAAGATATTTCATTTCTCATATACAACTGTTTTAAAAAAATAATTCTTACCACAGTATTGTTTATCCGAATAGCTGGTAAATAGGAAAAGCTTCTACCACAAGACCAGTATTTCTCACTTAGTTATCTTTATCTCTTGAATGCAAATAAAAATGGTTTGATAATCTGAATTCCTGAGGAATCCAGAGAGCTTATGGGCTAATGCCTTGAGAAGAGATCAGGATACTACAATATTCAAATATTCCTAATATTCATCTGAGATGACATGAATGCTTCTGTGCTTGAAAAATTCTTCACAGTCTTTTTTCTTCATGATTTTTTTTCAATACCTGCTCAGCAACAAAGTTGGAGTTTTGCAGCAGAGATTTTCTCAAAGGTATTCTGCATTTTTTATATGGGTAGGCATGATCCAAAGAATTTTGAAACACTAAAATGTTATGGAATGAAAATGGAGCATATGTATTTTAAGGCAGACCTCTGTCTTGGGGTTAGCTAATGAGAAATTGCTAGTTTTTGATGGTACTGCTATTATATTTCATTATAGATCACAGATAAATTTGTAAACCCACAGTAAAATAACAGAATATGTTCAGTTGGAAGGGACCAACAAGGATCATTAATTCTAGCTCCTGGCCCAGCACAGCATGATCCCCAGGAGCCACACCACGGGCCTGAGACAATTGTCCAAACACTTCTTGAACTATGTCAGACTTGGTGCTGTGACAACTTCCCTGCAGAGTCTGTTCCAGTGCCTAATGGCCCTCTGGGTGAAAAATGTTTTCCTGATGTCCAACCTAAACCTTCCATGACACAGTTTCATGCCATTTACTTGGAGTCCTGCCACTGGGCATCACAGAAAGGAGATCAGTGCACTGCCTCTTCCCTCACAAGGATGTTGTAGGCTGCTATGGGGTCTCCCCTCAGTCTCCTCCAAGCTGAACAGCCCAAGTACTCCTCATACAGCTTCCCCTCCAGACCCTTCATCTTCATGGCCCTCCTTTGCCCACTTGCTAATAGCTGAATGATTTTCTTATATCGTGGTGCCCAAACTGCCCCCAGCACTCAAACAGTGGTTGCCCCAGTGCAGAGCAGAGTGCAACAGTCCCCTTCCTCGCCCAGCTGCTGACTCTGTGCCTGGTGCCCTGTCAGACATGGTTGGCCCCCTGGCTGCTGACTCCTATTCCACATCCATCAACCAGGACTCCTACATCCCTTTGCATAGCTCTGCTGTCCAGCATCTCATTCCCTCCACGCCTGCAGGGTTACTCCACCTCCAGTACAAATTCTGGCACTAATTTTCATTAAACTTTGTGCAGTTTGTGGTTGCCCAGCCCTCAAATTTGTTGATGTAGCTCTGCAGGGCCTCTCTATCAATGTGTCATTGAAAAACTTACTTAGTGTGCCTTCAAGTCTTGTGTCCAAGCAATTTTATGAAGGTGCTGAAGAGCACTGCCCTTTGAATAAAGCCCTGTGGAACTCCACTAGTTACAGGTCACCAGTCTGATGTCAACCCAATTTACTGTCACCCTTTGTGCCTGACCCAAGGACCAGTAGCTCATCCATGAGATGATGTATTTATCCAGCTGGGTGCTGGACAATTTGTCCAGGACACTGTGAGAGACAATATCAAAGGCTTTACTGAAATTCAGAAAGATGAAATTCAGAAAGATCAACTGCTTTCCCTTGATAAACAAGAACAGGAACCTTGTCATGAAAGAAAATCAAATTTGTACAGCAGGACTTTCCCCTTGTGAACCTGTGCTGGCTCTGACTGATGACTATGTATTATGACTTCTTTCAAAACTATTAAGATTTATTCGATGTCAGTGAGATCAAGATTTAGTGAATTCCCAAAGGATGGCCTTGCCAAAATTATTTTTTGGTAATTTTCATGTGACTATTTTATATTTTATATTTTCTTGAAGCCTCTGGCAAAATCTAAACCAATGTCACTTCTTATTTATGATAAGCACAGCCACAATACATACCATATGTAGACCTAAAAGTTGAGGATCATTAAAATAAAATAATGTAAGAGTCTGCCAGGTTTGTAGGCTTACTAGAAGGCATCCAATGTCTTTACTGCTTAGTATTACTGCTTAGCCATTCAGATTTTGATGCCAGAAGTGACTTAGATGCTAATAACTACTTTGATCATTCATAAAGGTAGTAAGCATCTAAGATCTTTCCTTCATCTAAAATTGTTGAAGTATCACAGGCCACATGTTCTTTCCATCCTGATTTTCAATGAAATTTCCACTCTATGGAATATACTGTCTGCTAATTAATATGTTTTGGTTTCACTGCATAGCAAGGGAACATTGGTACCTCAGTACAAAACACATATTCATGAGAAGGGTTTGCATAGATTCTGCCTGCTAATGCAGAGGGGACTTACTCAAGAAATAACAGACTTCTATAACTGTCCTGATAAGAGTCAGATTCCTCTACTTCGTGGTGTTCCATGTGGAAGTTGTAATCCAAAAATCACATTTGGAGTTGGCTACAGACTGCCATATGGGCCTATGAAGAAACTTGCAAGGCACAACGTTACTATGAATCTACAGTAAAGGCAGTCAGGTAACTTCTGTCCCTCCTTCCACAACTCTTTTGTTCTACATTAGGAAGCTTTTGCATAAAACCCAGAAATAAGCAGAATTAAACTAGGAGACAAAACAAATGTTAGGCTTTCTTTAGGATACCTTCACAACACTGATAGAAATGCAAGTGTCTGCATCAATTTTCTGTGGCATTTTTTCCTTCCAGCTTCATTTGTCTCCTACATGAATTTTTGACAGGAATTTTTCAGTTACAGGCACTCGCATCATTACAAAAAGGCATAATAGCCATAACAATTAAATGTGATTCTGTGCTATTTTAGTTGCAAAAACTACATTTCATCCCTGTATAATAGGTGTTTTTATGAATAACATTGCAAGCAAAACTGTCATTCTGAATAACAAAGTATTTTGAGGGCTTAAAGTACAATGGAACAGGAATAACACTGGGTGTATTTGTGTGTGTAAAAAGCACTGATCAGGGTCTCCACAAAGTCCCATGAACTACACTATCTTCTTTTGTATTTCTACAATGTGTGTGATTTTCATTTTTCTAATTCAAAGAATATCCTAACAAAACCCCTGTTCCTGAGTTGGATATTCAGAACTTTCCTGGTCTGCTTCAAAAGTGAAATCACTTGACAAAAGTGAAATCGCACTTGACAAAAAATGTCAAATACCAATTTCAAGCAAATACGCTGGCATCCAAGACAATCCATTTTGTGTCCGCAAATTTTAGGTTCTTGGATACTGTGACAACAGTGAAAACTGTAACATTTAAACAGGTTTTTTTCTCCACTGTGGTCAAAATAACTTATAAAACAATTTATCCAGGAGTACTTCTAGCCTTCGTGGTTTTCCTAGATGCAAACAGTATAAATGTGACCTAAGGTTGGTTTAGTCTTCTTGGGTTATCACTAAACTGTATCACTGCAGTCAGAAATACACAGCTTTAAAACCAGAGGACCAACAGCAATAAAAGGTTTATTGAAAAGGCTCTTAGAAAGAACTGTGATTGCTTGGGCTCATTAAATCTTTTTTTTTACTGTCTTTCTCTTAGATGAAATCTTTTAAGACCCATTTATCCAGAAAACTAATTTTAATGTAATTGAAATAACCACCAGAACTACCAGAAATTAATCCTTTATGTTATTGTCTCCTTTTGATTTCTTTAGCTCAAATGAAACAGATTGTCAAAGTGAAGGGACACATGTGCTAACTTTTTCATTTAAATGGATTATTCTTATGATGAATAGAGCTGTCTGCAAGGCCCATTTTTTGTGCATTGAGAAATACAAACAGCAACAACGTTGGCTCTTCAGTAAAAACTGGAACTCAAACAGCAAGATGAAGCATTTTGCTAGTGTTCAAACTGTCATTGTTCCCAAAACGGTACTTTTTGTTTTGAATCTTCTGCTCACTTTCACTTTTTTCCTATTATCATATATATATATAGATAGATATAACATAATACATAGAATGCAGAAATCAGAATGAATTAACAAATAATCTGGACCTGCTTCTGAGAAATGTCTTTTAGTTTCTTCCAGAGTTTCATTGTGTAAGAAGCATTTTCTATTTTGATACCAGAAATTCCAGCTGTAGTCATTCGCAGTTCTTGGTTTTTCTCTGACCTGAAAAATTAATTTCCCATATATACATATATCACTGAAGATAGATAGGTATAGATACATATCAATGGATGTGGACTTCTCAACTCCTTTCTTTCCTGGTGTTTGATATTCTATCTGCTGTGTCATCCACAAAAGGAAGGAAAGAGGGAAGAAGGCTTAGTGAGACGCATAGAGAGTGCAGATTTCATTCTAGGAGAATGTGGCTTCTAACTTGGTGTTCTGTTATCTTTGTCTGATGTACAGTGCCATGAAATCCTCCCAATTCTATGATTTTGTTGCCAAGACACAGTTAGTCAGCGGTGTCTACTCTGGAATGGTGAGGTGGGAATGGAGCCCAAGGGACCCTACAGTATAGACTTTTCTCTAACTGAACACAGTTACCCCGCAGCATCTTTGATGCTCAGTTTCTTTCCTGGGGAGTGGGTCTGTAGGACTTAGCAGACTGGAGCCACATAGACCTACAGGGCTCCTTAGAAGATACCTGGTAGCAGCATTGTCTTCTTTGTGGGCAGATCTGTCCCAGGAAGTGTCTTCAAATGCCTTTCAAGGAAAGGACAGTGTGGTTCCCTCCAGCTGCACCTTTAGTTGTCAGAATGTTAAATTTTGTGACAAAAACTCACCTGCACAGAGGAGCATGGAGAAACAAAGCAGGTGTGGAAGGCCAACACACCACCTCGCCATTTCTAGGCCCATCACAAGGCCTATTAACGCATCATCCTCCTGAGTCCAGAAGAGTCCAGGGGCACAAATACAAATGGGAACCCAAGCCAGGGACACATAAGGGCCCCCCTGTTTTTTGGTCCTTCCCAGAGCTGTCTCAGGAGAGACCCAAGTGCTGTGCCAAGGCATTAAGTGCAGGCATGAAACCCTTCAAGATGAATCAGTTCCAGAGTAACTTTCAGACTGCATGGTCACTGCCGAAGGGAAACAGGGCATACTACAGCATGGAGAACAGCATTTTGGGAGAAGTCTACCTATGGGACATGTAGTGCAGGAACCACAGGAAAGGAAAGGGGATGGATTTTAATGATTTAGGAGAAACAAGAGTGGGAAAATAGAGGAATAAGTTTATGGAAAAGGGTTAGTTAAGTGTAAATACTTTGCTGGGAAAAATATACTAGGAAACCTACTATATCACAGACATTTACATGCTATTAAGTCAAAGGTTCAAAAAAAGGTTCAATTTAAGATAAAAGAATTTACAATATACGACAAGTCTAATAAATTATAGAGGATAAGCTAAATGTATATTTTCCTCTAAAATGGGGGAGAGAGGACTATATTGGTCTTGTGAGTTATTGTGTGTCTTAGACAGCAAACACTGTTCCTGTAATCCACTTCTTCCATTCAGCACCTTGTGTAAACAAGTGTCTTTTCTTTGCAGAGTTAACTATAATGGTTAACTGGTTGCCCCTCTCAGTCACTTACCTTTTGATAAATGCCATTTTATGGATTGAACTCTGTGTTTTGAAATCTGTCTTGGTTTGAAAGACAGGTATCTGCTAGGGAGGACAAGACCTCCCTTTGGAATGAAGAATTCAAACCTCCTCCCTTCAAATTATTAAAACTTTGATATTAAGTCGGCTCTCAGGCAAGGATATGGGGATAGGAATAACAGCTCTTTACTTGTATGTATAACAAGGCAAACAAACAACAACGACTACACATTAATAATAAACAAAACCAGGAACCTCGAGGAGCTTTTGTTTCACAAAGCCCGGGGCAGTCTGGTCTCGGTGCAGGGCTCCCTTGGTGCTTCAGCACCAAGCTGGAACAGTAGAAAAAATCCCGGGCTGGTGGATGGGGTGTACCAAAGCTCCGCGGTGGTAGCTGGAAGGGCAGGGATGTCCTGGCAGGGCAGGGCAGTGCGGGGACACAGCATATCCAAAGCGGTGCCAAAGGAAAGCGGCGGCGGTGGGACGGGGTCGGCTCAGCCCAGCAGGGCAGGAGGAGGCGAGCTCAGAGTCCCTGGGCACACGAGGAGATGATGGTAGATTTCCTCAGGACCGGACCCGGTGATGGCAGTGAGAAACTCTTCCTGCAGCAGGAGTGGCCTGTCCCTTCTCTCTCCGATGCTGAGAGCAAGAGAGCGAAACTGCCCCTACCCCTGCCCTTTATCTCCCAAAACCTCGCGGTATCAGGTATCACCTTTTTCCCATCCCCTGGAGAGAAAAACTCCCTGAGACCAAAGAAGGGTGTAGCCCCCGTGCTACACCTTCCTAGCCGTTCGTATTGTTTAGGTTAAGCACCCATAAGTACCCAGCCATTAGTCTCCTGGCGACTTTGTGGGAAAAAATTCTATAGGAAAAAAGAAGAAAACCAAATCTAACCCCCAACACAAGCATAACACAAAACCAAAGCAACAATTTCTAATGCCTTCACTAAATTCCCTCTGCATTTCCAGAAGAGGCAGAAGTTCTGTACAACCTACAAGAGACCAGAAAAGCTCACTCTGCAGCATAAGAAATCAAGAAATATATCCTAAAGACTAAGCATAGCAAGGGCAAATTACAGTACTTGAGCTCATCTAACATATTGCTGTTTCATAAAGGGTGTTACTGGTTTAGTCCACGTAGTGTAATTTTACCACCGATGTAACAAACATGCAGCAGGAATAAAACTCACTAAATGTCCTCAGTCAAATCAAGGGATGCAAATCTAAAACAGAAATGCAAGTAAGTGTGAAAGGCATTTCTTATAATCCATAGCTTGGCTTTGTTGAACTTTGTTCTAATACCTAAAACAGATTGGTCCTGCCAGATTGAGCAGAGGTTTTAGGCATAAGAAAGACTAATACATTTTTTTAAAATTTAAAGATGCTACTTCATTTCCATTCATGAAGAAAAAAGTCATACTGTCCCTTTATGGGTGCGGATCAAGCTCTGAAGTACATTTCAGGAGTTTTTATAATTTTGCTCAATTTGTTCATTATTAAACCCATAAAGATAGATACAAAAGCAAGAACAAAATGCTCATAGCACTTATATTACAGCCTGCTGCTATTTAATTGTAGGCAGCATGAAGGTGTTCATGTTAGGAATGTTTATTGCAGATTTTGTAAGCTCTGTAGGCAACACACACACACACACACACACACACACACACACAAAGATGTTTAAAGACTGAGTTTTATGGCAATATAAATACTACCCAAAAAGGCAAATATTATATTCTTGGGGATATTCTATATCTGGTCCTTCTTGCCTTGTTATTCCTATTATATTGACCTCAGTATGATGTCACAGAGACTTAAGTTTTGAGATCCTTCAGGTTTCAATTCAGAAACCTTCACTTAGATAATGAAGACATTAAAAATAAGCAACATCTTTTTATTTATATGACTTTATCATCCTGGATCATAAATTTGTTTTATTGACAACAGTGTACATTAAACTCACATTCACTGGAAGTTCAGGTTTTTCTCAGGAGATTCACTTTATGCCCTTTAGAGTCTATAAATTTTCATGTTCCTAATGGCTATGAATATTTAAGATGAAACATAAGAATGTTTGAGATAAAAGAAGTTTAGTGTCAGAACTAAAGGCTGAGTTCAACTCCACTGTTATCTGAACTGTCAAAAGTACATACAGAACATGACAGATAACTTTCAAACCTTCAACTTTTCATAAACTTTTAGCTGACAAATTCATCTGGAAGCTATTTAAAATATATAAAAACACAAAGCACAATGTATTAGTAACTCATGCAATCAAGGTGCAAATTAGGAAGAGAAAGGGAGCTATAACATTGGAGTATTGCAGTAGACTGAGAATGACAACAATGTACGTTTGGAATCCAGAACAACATTCCAGTGTACATTTGGAATCCCAGTCTTAGAAATTAACAGATCACCTAATAGTTGTAAATCTTTGTTATAGCCTTCGTTACATATAGTAATAAAGATAGATATGTATTTTTGTTATTGTTCTTCAGAAAACTGAATCTATATTTCTGTGCATACAGCTTGGAATTCTAGTGAATTAACCAATATAACTGAAATGAAAAAATGCTGTCTTTTAATGTTGAAATCAAATCAATATATCAATATATGAATAACAAATTGGAATGAGTCAGCTCATTCAAATCCTGGAAAATTACAAGTTATGATGTTATCTGACTTAGTGTGACCCCTCTGAAACAGAAGGACAGAGCTTGACATCAACATAAGGCTGCAAATGCATAATTTTAGGCTATTGTTTTCTATGCCACAGGTACAACTAACTGTTATCCTCCCTAAATATTCCTTTTTGGCTGGGAATGTTTTGCAATCACTGTAACTTGATTTAGTAAACTAATTTTACACTGAGCAAGCACAGATTATGGCTGCACTTGTCAGAGCTAGTATGATGTGCAAACAATTCTGAAATATTCTCCCCCAAAGTAACAAGAGCTGCCTGCCTCTGCAATTAGGAGGGATCACATGCTATTCTTTTGCATACCACATGGCATCACTTTTAGTTAGAATATTCAGCTGTGGTTATCCTTTGGCTTTGGGCTTGGTACAGTGAGAATTTATCTTTTTTTTTCTCCTTTTTAGACTGTCAGGACAGTAAAGGCTTCCATTATGATGTTGATGCTGAAGGAAGACACATATTTTTGGTATTTATGAATATCTAATTTAACAGGTTGCCCTTTTCCCCCCTTGGATACTTCCAGAGAATTCTTCAAAACCAAATACAGGCTCAGTACTTTGCTCTGGATCTTAAGTCATGTATGAATAACCCAATGATCTCCTATTTCTACTGTTTATTCTGATTATCTCTTGTTTCTATCAGTAAAAATTATTTCAATGATACTATGAGCAACATCTGGAATGGAGATGTCACAGGCACAGCATTAAAGTCATTAGCCCATTCCTCTTTGTGATGCTGAACCTGCCTAATTTTGTCTTTGTTTTTATTTTTTCACTGAAGAAACAACTAATATTTCCCCCCCACACATAATTAACTTTCTTTACAATTTCTTGACTTTTCCATTACCCAAACAAATTTTAAAATAATCACAACCATTCTTGTTTATTTTGAGGAGGCAGAAGTAGTTTTCTTTATTTCATCAAATAAAACTAATTCTTGGGAATATATCTCTCACTTGTGAATTTATATTCCTTATGTATCAGTTAAGTAATAAATGAAAAAACAGTTTGCTGATTTAATTTTACCCAGAAAAAGCCCTGCTCCTGTATGTCAGCATTGTTACTGTAACACAACTGGCAAAGTAATATTCAAATATCCATTTCTTTAGAATAGTTAGATTTTATTTTACAAAGCGGTGTATGTAAAAATAAAAAATAGGGGATATTTTTAGAAGATTTTTATTTAACTATTTGCTATAGTTCTTCTAGACAATTTTTTGTACAAATAACACTTTAATTTCATAGTTTCAATCAATATTTCTGAGTGTAAAGTGTGCATTCTATCTCTGCCAAGACTTAAGACTAAAGCATAAACTGTAGGAATCTTTCTTCATTCTGATTAGTCAGCATGAAATATATATTTTTATTTATGAAGAAACACAGAGTTTCTGTGCTGAGCCTTCCACTACTGATCTGATTAACATTTCATCCTCTTTTTAAAGTAAGGCCATCCATGCTTCATTTTTCCCTCTATATTTAGGAGGTAAAATCAAGCGACATCAAATACTATGGAATAATTTCTTTTCAAATATGCGGAAGAATTCTCAATTAGCTGAATTTATTAAATCAGTTTTAAATTTAGATTTAAAGCTCAATCCTATGGAACAGGCAAATTTTTGGGCATCTTTGCAAGTGCTGAAATGAACCCTATAGAAATTATGTTTCTGCTGCTACAGCTCAGCACATTTTGAAAGTTCTCTCAGGTTTGACAACAACAACTTTCAAAAACTCAAGCCAAAAATAAGTAATCTCACTCTCAAATAAGATGTGTTCTCAATATCAGATGGAGTTTCCAAATGCTAACTCTTGCATCATATGAAACCTCTCCTCCCTCACACTGGTGTTTCCACATCAGTCAGATAAGCACTGGTGCCGGAAGTGAAAGAAGGAGCAGGACTTTCATTTCTCCTATAGATCATGTGGAAACTCTTTTGCAGTCTGACCTGAAACTGTTGACTTCTCCTTTTTATTATGGTTTGTCTTCTCTTGGAGAAGAATCAAACAGCATAGAGGCAAAATGAGGTGAAGTCTGTCTGTGGGAAAGTACACATGGAGATTTTAACTCAGCTGGGGTAAATCAGCCCTTTTCCCAGCAAATCTCACAGAGCTCTGGGAATGTACTCAGGCAGAAGGACTCCTCTGTTTTGAATAAAATTGTAGAGAGAAGTAAGCACTTAGCTAACAAGGGGCACGCCTGCTAAAGTTAAAAGAAGTGCCTTATTAATGATTAACAGTACTGTAGACAATACACTCCTAATGAAGTATCTACTAACAGGCAATAATATAAAAGATTCCCCTTTTCATCTCTGTCTACACATAAGGGGATTCTATACCCTTGATGATGAAAAGAAGATAAAGCTTAGAGAGAGAAAATAACATGATTAATTATCTGAGAACATGTCAACATATAAGATAAAAAAATTGTCACTGATTTACAGGTAACTAAAAAATCCTGTGAGGAATTTCACTAGGTTTTATGTATATCTATTTAATATATACACATTTCTCTTCAAAAGATTAGTGGTATATATGTATTTCTATTTATCTGTGTATGTGTGTGTTCTAAAAATACTAAACACAGTATGGGCAAGTGCACATTCACAGTCAGGAGAGCAAGAAACTAATTCCATGTCAGTTGAGAATTAGCAAAATGTAGACTCTCTGGGGTAAAAGTCAAAAAAATATTGAAAAAATCTTCTGTATTGTAGAAAACTTGATCTGAAACAGACTAGCATCAGCCGGAAGTCAACAGTTTCCTAGTATGTCATCTTCCTGAGGTTAAAGAACATTAAATGTCTTCTTTGCTGTCCTGTAGGCGCTGTCAGGGAATCCTGTGAGTCCCTTGTAGGTGGGCAGGAGAAAAAGCAGACCTCAGAAACTTAGTCAAGAGTCACTGATAAAAGGAATTAAGAAACAATAGGCTAACAAAGCACACAGACCCCATTTAGTTCTATCATTATTTGTCAGTGCAAGCATAGAGAAATAAAAGTCTGCACTTAGAGAGAATGGTCATCTTACAGTTACCCAGAACTTCTCCTTTTTCTTTGGGATGTAAATGTTCCAGACACCTGTCAAGTTACATTTTATCCTAGTCCAGCTTAACTCTTTTGAGAGCAATGCATTCCCTCCATAACCAAAGCTAAGCTCTGAGGCAGCCATGTCAGGGGATTGTAGAATATCATCTAGAAAGCCATTTCTCGCTAACACATCCCATCTTTTAAATTGTTTTATTTCTAGGTTTTGAGGGCTTTTAAATTTGGAGAAATGCAACAGTCTTACTTTAAATTATAACATTTTTGGTTACAGGTCCCTGTATAAATATTTATTACAGTCCTAAATTAAGGTATGTACAACCAAAAGCTGAGCTGACAAAGTACGACTATAATATCTCGTCACTGAAAACAAGGATTCTCAGAGTGAAAAGTAAATGCTACTGGGTTTAAGTTTTCATTTGTACTATATGTTTCCTAAAAATATTTGCTGCCTATCCATGTGTGAATAAAATGCAAGAGATTGTGAAGAAGTAAGGGTTATATGTAATTTGGTAAAGGTTTATGCAATTTTTCTTCATTTTCCTTTTGACACAAGGTGAGGCCAAGGTGATAATGACATCTTTCTGTTTTGCTGCAGATGTGTTAAAAGGCTTTTTTTCTGTTTGCTGCAGCTGTGTTAAAGACTACAGAGATGGTGTTTAGAAGGGCTTTTAGTCCTGTGAGAGTGAATGTATTTCCTTTCTCACATGCCCAGTTTGCAATGCTGTCATTCATCTTAAGAAAAGTGCTTTCCCTTTCCATGTATTTTGACTTTTACACACACAAAATTCACACCAAGTCTGGAGGGAAGGGAAGAGCTTCATGCTGTTGTGTGACATAACCCCTGCTGTGATTTTTACCATCTTTGGCCTCCTAGAAACTCCATTTCTTCTGACCTTATAATCAAACATGTCCAGTCTTAGACAGCAGCACACATTTGTCACTGATGCCAAATAGCCGCTTTTCCTTTGGATTGCCTAGCAGTAAGTTGCAGAATCCCTTTTCTTCCCAAATAGCTTGTTCCCTTTAATTATACTTCAACTTGTTTCTTGGATCCCATTTTTCATTAGAATTCCTCAGCAGAAGTTAAATGATCTCAAGAAAAATCTCTGAAAATCAGCTTAAGTAAAAAGGTAGGAGCAAACATCAAGATTACCTGATGTTCCAACAGAGCAACTTCATCTGAGTACTCAGCTGAGAAAGTAATATACTTGGTTGCAAAGCTGAACTAGTTATAAACAAGCAAAAGAGAATTATGGTTTCTTTATATTTCAGATGCAATAGTATTCTAAAATATCATCATCTGCTAGAAATTACTGTTCAAGACTTACTTACATTACTATTACTTCTTTATTGTTGTAGCCATTGAGTAAAATTGGATTGAAGAATGATTTAAAATTTTTATATGCTTTTTAGCAAAGAAAAAAACCCCCTGAATACTCTCATTCACCCCTCTAAACAACATCTACTTGCCAGGAAGTATTATTTAAAGAAAAAACAGATGTAAAAAAATTAAAATAGGTTAACACAGAAAGAATAATAAAGTTAAGGAGATAGATTTTTAAGGGAAATAATCAAAAGAATTTTACACAAACAAGTATGAAATAAAAAAAAATAGATACACAGTCAGACTCTTCCAAGACATAATCTACATATCCAACTAAACATAGCTTCTCTAACAGATCATCAGTTAAACAAAAAGCTTATCAACAAGAAAATAATTTTCTCTAAGTATTGGCAGAATATTTTTCCATTCATGGCATTATCTGGATAAGAATTGTAGCCAAAGATATGTTATTTTTAGAAAAAAATATATATTTTTTTTCCTTACAGCTCACACTATTATCTAAATGCAGTCTTGTTTACAATTATCCCACAGAAGCAGAATTATTTGTACTTACAAAAAGGGAATGTAAATCCAAACTGTTTATTTTGTAAATACTATTTTCCTTCAACCTAGGGTAAAAAAACCAACTAGGTGAATTTTCCATTTCTTTACTTCTGGGAGAAGTAGGGAGAGAAGGAAGTGTCTCTGGGGGTGGGAAGAGAGCCGGAGCATGAAGGAGAAGTGACTGGACACAGAGGGTATGAGAGAAAGAGAGTGAGAATTAGAGTGAGAGAGGCAGCACTACATGAGAAAAGAAAAAGAGTGGAAGAAAGAGGGAGAGATGGAAACATAAAAGGAAAAATGGGGGTGGGTAGAGTCAAAATGTGCATGAGAAAGAGAGCAGCACAAGGAGCAATAATTTTCAATTTATTGGTAAAACTGAGGAGGATTTATGACGTCTGATGAAATATAAAAAACTTCTGAAGGAAGTGAAACATTTTCCTGCCGTACATTTTCTTATTTTAAATTGGATTTCATCTTCATTTTTAAAACCTCCCTCAACCCCAAAACTTTTCCCCATTTTGACATCACTTTAAACCAGCTGTTTTACCAAACATTATATTAGCTCTAAAATGTTGTTCAAGAGACCTGGTCTGCCCTGTCAGAGAATTAGATTTTTACTTGGAGTACAGCAAAGCAATGACTTCAAAAAATGCATTTCTTCTAGCAAGCAGATCAGTGGGTCTCACTATGACTGATACAGAGCTTAATCTCCCTTCCACAGCTTCTGTTATGAAACTGTAAATATTCGGGTACTGCTACTTCAGGCACTGTGATCTAAGCATGAAAGCAGTATCTATAGAATATATGTGCATGAGAATCACACAGCATTATGCTATGATGAGAAAAATCAGAAATCTCATTATAATTTGGAGTAGAGAAGCAAGGGAGAAGCAGGAAAAGCCCCCAAACCCCCACAGACAAACCTCCAGACCAACCTCCACATGTCACCTTCCAAGATTCAGTCTGCAAAAGAGGTGGTTCATTATATGCACTGTGTGCACTAAACACAATAATCTCTTCTGACTGAAATGAAAACTCTGTTTTAACAAGGTGACTTCAGATGCAGCACTTCAGCTGGGCTATGGCTGCTGTCTTTGAAAGACTTTGTTTGGGCTCATCACAGATATTTTTCTTTGATGTTAACTACATACTCCAAGCAGAAAAAATTCATTCCTGATGGTGCACACAATAAAGAACAACATGAATGGAGGCCTGAAAATTGTGTCCAACATTGAATTCAAAGCTTTTGTCAGAACAACTGGACATCCTGCAAGTGAGAAACAGAGATGTGAAGGGTTTTGAGCACTTCCTGGCAAGCTGTCACTTGCTCTGATCAAGTGACTCTAAATTAAATGCTCAATAATTTTCATTCACGTGTGATTTGCATACTCTTTTCTAAAGGATTTTTATGATCTCATCTTAAAACATTTGCTAAGTTGCAAGCAAACAGGCATGCAAAACATCCTGAAAATTATAAAGAGATCATATTCAGGTTTAATCCAATCCTATGTCCAAACAGGGTTAGTAAAAAATGAAAATGAGACAATTTCTCTGCCAGTGCTCATGTTCACCCTCTTTCATCTTTGTAAATGGATGCACAGACTCTTCTGGGAAGAAATCTACCCAAATAAAACTGTGTTGCTGCTCTTCATGTTGATACTGCACAGTAGCCTCTGAAGAGACCAGGATGCCAGAGACACTTGATGCTCAGGCAGTAAAGCTTAGGCAGTAAAGCTTTGCTGCCTTTGACTTCTCAACATTGCTTGAACTTCCTGTAGTTCATCCGTCTGGGAGGGAAAAGGAGGAGGGCGTGGACTTCCAATAAGAGATAGAGCAGCACTCTTACCACTTGGATCTTGCATCATGCCCAAACAAATTGGAAGCCCAAAATACTCCCCACATGAGATTAAC
>WBMY01003549.1:286409-489145 GCA_013397315.1 Donacobius atricapilla | reverse complement strand
CCCTCCTTCCTTCCCTCCTTCCCCTCACACAGAGTTTACAGTCCTCCATTCAGATCTTCCTTCCCATTTAGCATTGCCAGGCACTGCCTTGATGCACTTACAATCAGAATTACCGTAGAATTTGTAAATATATGGCCTCATATAGGTGCCAGGGGATGTTTGCATGAGATATTAGGAAAAATTTCTTCACTGACAGAGTGGTCAGGTGCTGGCCCAGGCTGCCCAGGGCAGTGGTGCAATCACTGGAAGTGTTCAGGAGGAGTGTAGATGTGGCACTTGGGGATATGGAGTAGTGATGAGCCACAGTGGAGCTGAGTTGGACTTGCTGATCTTTAGAGGTCTTTTCCAACCTTGGAGATTCTGTGATTCTGTTTTGAATGGATGTTTTACATACTAAGTGTACCTCCACAAATAGGAAATGGATATTATTCTTGTTTACATGTAACCTGATGTTCTCAGATCCTTTATCTTTGTATGATAGTTTGTAAAAGAAAAAGCTGGAAAATTGCTAGTGCTCTGCCTAGGCACAGTAAAAATAGGAAGGTGGAGATAATAGTAAAGAAAAGCAAATACAAAATGTTTAGTGATTATCTCTCATTTCCTGATTGGTCCAGTAAAAGATAACTTTTCAGTAGGGTCTAATTCATCATTGTATCTTAGTATATGCTAGTTTCCCCAATTTTTTATCAGTGTATTCCAGAGAAGATTTTAAAAACTTATCTCCTTGGGAACCATGCAAATTGACTTGTGGCATAAAACTGTCTCTGAAAATAAAGGTACCATCTTGTAGAGCTTTGTGCTGAGTGATGGAGGAAAGAAAGTTCTGCAGAACCCTGCACTCTTCAGTTACATTTACCACTTTTTCTCAGTAACAGCTGAACACACGTGCCACAGATGCACATCCTCATCACACAGAGGGGCCAGCTATGCAGGGAGGAGAATCCTTTGAGTGTTGACATGAGGAAATGCTTTTGAAATAGATGGTAGCCTGAAGTTTGCTGTAACGTGGGTGGTATCGGTGGACACTGTCTTTTAGAGTTCCGAGTTTTCCATTTCGTTGGTAAGGTGGTGAGGCACAGGGAATTAGGCAGAGTGTGAAGAACAAGGTGTTTTGTTCTGTTGGTCAGATTTGACACCTGCTGTGTACTGTGTTGTGTCCTTTCTAGACATAAATCCCCATTTTCTTTTTCATTCCCGAACTTTGGCTTTTTTAGAGTTACTCGTGGGAAGAGCAGGCCATTGAAATAAAGTAACAAAAGTAGCACAGATGATTTTTAAGCAAACATCTTGGTAGTTCTTTTTGTTGCTGCTCCTATTTGCCAAGAGCTCTGCATTAACATCTCCAAGCAGCTCTGTCATGGTCTGTCGTGTCCCTACCCTTGATATCCTTCTCTGTGATGCCCATAGAGTTCTGACAGCAGTCACCCTTGATGGTTTGCTGAGGCTGCTGCCTGTCAGGCTGACAAATGTCGTCTCCCTTTCTCCTGTGTTCTAGCCATTTGTTTCCATCTCTCCGTTGCCTTAGAGCTGGTGAAGTAATGTCATTTTATTCTGTCTCTGAACAATGCCAAGCAAAAGAAGGTCTGTCTACCAAGAGGTGATCAGTCATATGAATCTTTGTGTCCTTGTGTAACACAAGGTAGGAAAGAGGATTCAAAGTCCAAAATTCATGAGGAAATTTCTTGTTGAAGAGTTTACTGAGGTAAAAAAAATCCATACTAATTATTTAAACCCGCTTCTTGTCTCCTAGGGCATTAGAGAAGATTTTTTTATTAAATCACATTTTTCCATTAACAGTAAAACTTTTTAATTGTGCCATCATATGCTGATTTCTTGCATGAGTAGCCAGAGTGAATTGGAGATTTGCATTAGCAACATGAGCTGCTGCCTAATTTTCCTACAGAAATTATACCTGCTTTTAAAGGAATATGATGTACAGGCACCTCTCAAATGAGGAAAGTCAGGGAGAGCTGGGGCCTCTCAGTCAGGAGAAAAGAAGGCTCAGGGGCAGATCTCATCCATCAGTGTGCACAAATATTGAAGGGAGGGTGCTAAAAGGTGCCCATAAACACACACATTAGTGCGTATAAATTAAATCTAATAATTCTCACAAGTATGTATGTGCTTTTAATTTTCACATCTGCTGAAGAAGTGTAGACAGTGAGTTGCAGGATTGGATTTTTATGTGTGCTGAAATATTCAAATACTCAATTTGGCCTCTTTTGAAATACTCAAATTCTGTGTCTTTTCAAAAATAAAAGCAATATGGGTGGAAGCTTGGGTTGATCTTTATCTCCTTGTATATATGACAAGAAATTCCTTATTCTCATGTTTTATTTTCATCTCTTCATTTGATTAGCCTTTGAATATATGTGAAGAAACTAAGTGTTAAAAGTGGTTAAATGTAAAATAAAAAGTCACTTAGTGCATTTTCCATGACACAACGGACAAAACCCAGCAGCTCAGCTTGGATCACTCTGACAGATCAGTCTGTACACTTGCAGTCAGGGTTTTTCATGATGTTTTAAACATTTAACTTTCCCAGATAAACCTGTCAAGTATTTTAGCATCAAATTAATGTTGTTAATAATTTTTTTTATGTCTCTCTTTGCCATGTAGAAAATTCAAGTACTTTCCTTTGAAAAATTCTTGCATTAATGCCTTTTTTTTCCCCCCATGACTGGCTTTTATGAATATGTGTTTAAACTGCGCATGAAGTTCTTACCCTTCTGCAAAGAACAAGTGACAAATAACCCTAAAGCCTGCACGTGTGGGTTCACTGCACATCACTTGGGAGGTTGGGAAGAATTCGCTGTGTGTGTGCCCTGCCAGCCTCATGAGTGTCATTATGTCCCCAGCAGTCCTGTGAGACAGCGTTGTCCTCTTGTGAAATCATTCCTGCGAGACTGCCCCAGTGGAAGACCCAGGAATTAAATTCATGTATTCCAAGTCACAGTTCAGTGCTTTAACCCTCGATGTCAGAGGGTCACCTAATTTGTTTTCTATACAAATTAAGTTAATTTCTGTCTGCATTAAGGCCCATGTTGGAATGGAGGGATTGTTCCACAGGCTTTTTGTACAGCTTGGACACAGTTTACATGGAGGGAGCGCTCAAGAGGAAAATGTCAGATGTAGTTCAGCTCCCTAGAACACAGTTTAATAGAGAGGAAAAGTGAGCTCTCTGTGAATAATCAGTGAGAACTGTGTGGCTCACACTTGGAGAAGCTCTGGGAGGCCTTTCTGCCGTGGCAGTCAGAATGCAGAATTCCTACCCTCCACTCTCCTTTGGAGCTTCTTCCATCTAATACAGCAATAAGAAGGGAAGTGGATGCTTCCCTTGGCTGCACCTTTTTCTCTTCCCCTGCAGGGTAAATGTTCCTTCCCGTTCGTCTCTAAAGCTTTGGGCTGTCAAAGTCTTTAGAAGCCTTTTTGTTTCTCATTAGCTCTGTCTGCAGTTCTGGCCACGAGCGATGGCTCCTGAGGGAAGGCCTTGGCTGTGGCTGGAACAGGCAGTTTGAAACCATAGCTGCAATAATCTGAAGCATAATCTCAAGGCATGTTGTGTTTTTATGGTGCACACATGGAAAGAGCTGGGTATCTCTGTAATTTTATTAGTGAACAAGCATCTTCACCAGAATAAAAGGACAATTTTTAGGTAGGGTCAACAGAGGGAAAACATATATTTTCTTCTTACTAGCTATCTTCATAGTTAGTGAGCTGATTTTGCAGAGGAAGTACTTGTTAGCAAAAAAAAAAGGTTGTAAGAAGATATGGTTGTAACTTTATTGAGGCTCTTGTGTATTCTCCACAGAGCAAAAGGTGCAGTGCCTGGCAACTGTCAGAGCTGCTAAATTGCTTGGCTTTTGCTTTTTACTCCCAATAGTTTGTGGACAGAAAAGGGCTGAATAGATTGGGTTAGTAATTTTCTGAGAAGTATTTAACTGAAAGCAATCATCCTGTGGTGATCTGACTGTTCTGGACTCCCAAGGCACTAAACTCTCAATATTTAATGGATGGGAGCAATGCTGTCAGGCACAGGGTGGGACTGTTGGGATGTCCTGGGCAGGGCCAGGAGCTAGACTGGAGAATCCTGATGGGTCTCTTCCAACTCAGGATATTCTATCATTCTGGAATTCTATATTGAACAGATGTAATATATCAATAGCAAAAGAAATGCATTTGATGCTTGTCACATGGGCTGATATACTAACCAAAGACAGTTGGAAAATAAGTTAAGTTATAAATATATCTCATGAAGTGTGAACAAGATGTTGGGATTTGCTTGAAATGGAGTATATTTGTGAGCTTTAAAGAGATACTAATTTGCATGAGGGAATTCCTATAATGGGATTATTTTTTAAAAAAGGAAAATGCTAAACTTTAGGATTTCTACAGGGTGATTAGTATGTGTCATAACACTTCTTTCACTTTAATACAATTCTAAGTAATTATTCACAAAAAGATCCTCATTGTAGTTGCAATACTGAATTTTTCTATTAAACTTAAAAGCCATTTACTTTTTCATTATATATTTAACATCCATTCAGAACTTCTATTTGTCAAGAAACAAATACTTTCTTTAGGATGGTTAGAAGTTTTGTTTGGATTTCATACAGCACTTTTTACATTTTCTAGTACTTGGCAATGAATTTTTCCATGTAAAGAAATACATGTCTTTGGGAAAAATAAACTTTAAAAAAAGCAGAGTTTGTAGGTAATCACAGCAAGATATGTGTACAGTTAGCCCATAGATAAGTGGTTTGTTTTCTGGGAAAGTGAGGAGCATTGGGGAGTGGTTTTCCTGAGAACCAGAGAGTGTTCAGGAATATTGTGGTAGAAAGAACGGGAGAGGAACATAATAAAAATATAAGATAAGGCCAAATTAAGATATATTCTAAAGAGAAGTAACTTACAGAATTACAAGTATAATGTATGTCCAAAAGTCGTCTGAAGGAATATATAGGGCTGCTCTTGCTGTGTTTTCATGAGAAATTTTACTTGCCTAAGCATTTAATACATTGCAATTAATACCATTAAGCACTTTTCATTCTTTGATGCTCCCATGTAGAAATTGTAAACTGATTTATTAATGCTTGTCGGCTTCCCTTATTCTCAGTCTGGCCTATTATATGTATGACAAACCTGCTGTACTAATGATTCTTCCTTGGCTGGGGTAATAGAAACTGCAATCACCTGCCACTCATTTGTAGACCAGTTCCATAACTCGAAGGTAAAATCACTGCAGGTTTAGGGTATTTATGGTTGCAGGGATGTAGAGATACAGCACTAACACAGAGATGCATAAAGGTGGCAGTTTCCATTTGTGTAGCTCTATTTCCTAATCCCTGTGGCTTGGGGAATCTCATATCAGTGCTTTATCTTACAGGATCTTAATAGCTGTAGTTTAAAAAAAAAAAACAACAAACCCTTCTGTTGATTTTTTTGCTATATAAATAGTTTTAAGTGAGATTTTCAATTACTAAAATGAGCATAGTACTTGAACTATAGTGGGTGCAGTGTCTCTGAAGGAAAGCAAGACAAATATAAGAAATTTGAAGATGAAAGTAGGTGTATTTACTCTTGTTTGAGTGAGTAACTACACAGCTGGGCAGAAGGAAAAGAATTATTAGATTGTGGGCAGACTTGCTGCGTGTTGAATAGAAGTTCTAAGTACAAAATAGCAATAAGGAGAAATACCTGTGAAAACTATAAGAATGATATCTACCCTGCTAGTGATGGTTTCCTGGTTATTCCATTCTGATTTCAATATTTTCTTCATGGTAAATTCTGAAAATGTCAGTGTTGACACACTTGGAGCTATGCAATTGATAAGATTGACGGAAAAAGTAAAACTTAAACTCAGTCAGAAAGGTGAAGTTTTAAAAATGTTGAAAAGCATGTTCAGGTCTCCTGGGAAGAGAGTGAATTCCTGTGGCTTTCCCTTGAAATGCTGAAGCTGAATTTTAGAGGTTTGTTGGCCTGTTCACACCACAATTCCCTCCATGTTCCTCTACTTATGATTTCAGCTCTTAATCGGTCAGAACTATCTCCCTGGAGACTTTCCAGCACAAAAAAACATCCAAATAGAGTTGCTCAGGAAATCAAGCAATAGAGAATCCTGTATATTTGGAGCGTTTTGCCAATGTCTGTCTTTATTTTATAAAACTTTCCAGTAGCTTCACTTCTGTACCTGATGCCCATTTTTCTAGCAGTATTTTAGGCCAGGATACCGATTTCTTGCCATAGTCAACCGGACTTGGAATAGCCTACCAATACCAGAAATTCAGTGATAGACTTTTAACCCTTGATTTTGATGGAGATGCCATAAAACCCAGGGGCTGTGCATTGTCTGCAGTGGTGCTTTTGTTCTGTTCCCCCTGGATGCCAGGAGGAGGCTGTGTCCTTGTGCTGGAAGAAATCCTTAGGAGCTGCTGGAAGATGCAAGGCAGTGCTGAGTAATGGTTATGGGTTTATTTACTGGGTAGACTTTAATTGCTGCTGGTACAATTAATTAGGCCTGGCGTAGAACTATGTGAGCACCATAATGAGGTCACACTGGTTTGTGGTTTTTTGCCTGCACTAAGTTCTGTGCAGAGCAGGTAAGGGGTAAGAGGTCCCTAACTGGGGATTTGGGAGCTGTGAAAGGGAGCAGATGTATGGCAGTAATAATCTTACTTGAGTATTTTCACTAACGCTCACATTTTCAGCGGCTGTGCTCGACTTCAGGGAGAAACTTTCTATCTCACATAAGTGCCCAAATTCTAATTCAGATCCAGCTTTCAGCAGCTACTCTGCAGGTGTGTAAACAAACATCCATGTAGCAGAAGAGACCAATTATCCTATAGAGACTCAGACAAAATGACTACATTTCCTTGGGGATGCTCAGCATATTCTGAAAACTTCTTCCCAATTGTAGATGTTGCTAAAATTTGAAAATCCATGAAGTTTTTTAGTTCAGTCTTAAGCTAAATCATTAAATTCATGTTAACATTTCTCTATCATCAATGTAGGACAGATGAGGTAAGTGAGTAACAAACTGCTTCTGTCAAACCACACAAAAGAATGTCTTGATTTTGATTTTACACTAATTGGTACTAAATGGTAAAATTGTACTTGTCAGCTTTTCTTGGATCTCCTTCTTTTCTTGTTTCAAAACAATTAGATTTGTAACTCTAACTTATAATCAAAACAGAACTGATGGAGGTTTCAGTTTCCAGGCCCTGGGATGTAAATGTTGGCGTTTGAAATAAAAATGTCACCCAGGTGAGTGTCTGTCTAAGACTGTGATCATCTTTGTTTCCTTGTGGGAGCTCATAATCATGGAAGATAATGGACTGCAATGCTGGAAACTGTTTCGACATTTATCAAGGCTGTTTCCAGACTGAGCTTCTGTTGATACTTATTTTTTTGGGTTTGTTTTTTTCTTTAAAAACAAAGATATCTGTGTGTGAAATGGCGTGTTTTGGGCACAGGGTGTCCAAAACAAAACAAGCTTGTTTTATTAAAAATTATAGTTTATAGTTGTCCATATAGCTGCAGACAGTGTTTTTTATCTTGCCTTATTTTTTATATTTTGATTTTAAAATTCGTTCAGAAATAGAGGTTATTTTGAATATTTTCCATTAATTTCTTGTATTAAAATGAGCAAGATTGTGCTTTGCTATGAAGGGACTTTCCTTTATTGAACGGTTGTCATGCACTGGACAGAGAACTGGTGGAGTCACCACCCTACACCCTTTCAAGGATGTGTGGATGTGGCACTTGGAGACATGGTGTAGTGGTGGCCTTGGCAGTGCTGGCTTCATGTTGGACTTGATCTTAGAGGTCTTTTCCAACCTTCATGATTCTAAATGAATTTATGGGGGTGTGAATGCTGATGATTTTTTAACACCCTCTTCTGGTCAGTAATTGATCTTTTGCTATGAATTGAAATTTTGTCCTTCGTTCTTGGTGTTTGGGTAATGCGGGTTGGGGTCAGTGTGTTGCTGCTTTTGTTTTCCTGCTCATTGTGGCATTGCTGGATTTTGATACAATGAAATTGCTATTAAATGGTGTGTGCTATCCCTCATGTAACGACAGCAAATGAACCCATTCAGATTTATTTATTGATTTCTTTTGTAGAGTAGTTACAGTTTCTTTTTGAGCTTCTTTGAATGAAATATGTTTGAGTTTTTAAATCTAAAATCAATGAAGTCCCCATACTTCTGTTTGGTATTTGTTTGGTTTTTCATGTTTGAGTTATGGATTGAAAGTACTGGGAAATGAAGCCTCATAATTCTGCTAACCAACTTTAAATCAAATTCTAAGACAACTTTAAGATGTTCAGTAAAACTTTACAGGAATTGATGCTGCCAAATGCTATAGTGCTTCTCCAAGCACTGCTATTTTAATGTACCCTTCTTATACAAATGTCTGTCTTAATAAAATATGTTCATATTTATATCACTGCTTTCAAAAGCAAAAGTACCATCAGCCAGAAATGAGCAGCACTCCTTGTTCACATGATGGGAAATTTTTCTGGTGCAGTTTTGTGTAGCTTTTCAAGCTAGATTCATATCATAGAATCACAGAATGGTTTGGGTTGGAAGAGACATTAAAGCTCACCTTGTTCCAACACCTGCCATGGGCAGGGAACCTTCCACTGTCCCAGGTTGTTTCAAGCCCCATCCAACCTGGCCTTGGAATATTCCAGGGCTGGGAATTATGTAGATCCTTTAGATACTCCATAGTACTGACTGCATTGTTCCTGGCTGGCATCTGTGGGAGGCAGGGAGGCCAGAAAAATCTTTCTGTGCTGTGAATGGTGTTTAAATGGATCAGTTACCTCTCAGGAGAGAGACAGTGGCAGGGAAAGGACAAACAAGACAACAGTAAATGAAGGAAGATTGATGGCCACTGAGATGGGGAGAGTTTGCTGTCTAAAAGTGACTTCCCTGTGTTTCTGAGCATTCAGGGCAAAAATGGGAACAAAATATGTTGTTTTAATGCTGTAGCCTGATCTAGTGGCAAGGAAACATCCATGGAACTCAGTGTACCTCAAAAAATGAAGCAGTAATGCACTGTTCAATAGTTGTTGGGGTCTGAGTTTAATTCACCAGCTAATAATGACGTATGGGCTAGCATTGCTTATGGGAAAATTGGTGCCTTTGATACTAAAATGTTTGGGAATTCCAGGCACAGAAAATGCTCAAAACCTTGTGCACGAAGGCCCAAACACAGAAATGAATACAGTTTGACCAGTGACCTTGGAACAGGCTTCCAGATTTAGAGACCACGGGCAATAATGTGGGTTTGTACTTTAGATGGATGCATATTAAGCTAGGTAGTGGAAAGGTTTAGCTTTTAAGTGTAGATATAGAACTAGTTACAGAAATAGTAAAAAGTTTTAAGATGTAGCAAGTAGGTTTGTGTGTCATTCTATGATTGTTTAAAAGGGTCTGCATTGAGGCAAGACATGTGATACAATTTAATTAGGGTTTGGTGTGAAAATTAGAAACAATCTTTGTGGCAGTAGGTTATTGGCCAATAAACCTTTTAAACACCTTGTAAGCTCTGGTTTTGTGACCACTGACGACCACTGACCGCAGACTTCTCACTTACACAGTGAAGATGTTCTCCTCCTTCATGAGGCTGTAGAAGAGCAATCAATCATGCTTTAAGAGGTCTCCCAGTTGTCCTGTCTCTCTTAATACCCCAACAAAAATGTCCTTCAACCCCATTTTGTGTTGCATGGTGTGAGCTTGCTATTTCTGAGTCTGAGAGAATTTTAGCTTGCTAATCATGGCTAGCTCTTTTCCCAAGGGAAAGCTGTCAGCAGTTTTTCCAAAACACCTCTCTCCGTTTCTCAGCACAGGTTCAGCAAACAGTGTTCCCTTTGCCATAACAGCTGTCCCAGGGGTTGTTTCCTATTCCTGAACCAATGGAGAGCAGTGTCAGTTCCATGGACCAATAACAGACCTTTTTACACAGCATGTTCTTAAAGAAACTGTTGGGATTGTAAATAAAACCTTCCTTCTCTTCTGACAGCTCTATGGAGTCAATCTATTTCGTGTCCTCCTGTGACAGCATGTGGTTATATAGCAAAAACCACTGTGGTGCGTGGTTCAGGCATTTAAGGAATTCCATATTGTACAGCCCAGTGTGAGTCATGCCTGACATAATGGAGCACTCCAAGAGGTGAGATACTCTGTGGACTTTAAACTTACTCGACAATGAATGAAGTCCTTCAGCATGCTTTTCATGTTTGTATCTGTGCCAAGGTCTGCACTACTGCAGTTATAGTTCCATTATGCAAGTTGAAGTGTGTATATTTGAGGAAAGGACTAACACAAAGATTTTTTATTCAAATGTAGATAAAGAAGTACTGAAAATACTTTGTAGAAAAGTGAACTCACAAGAGAGTCCAAGGAATTGAAAATAGAATGTAACATTGTGGGAGTATTGAAGGATTTTGAGTCTCCAGGTTTGTTTTTGTTTGGTTGGCTGTTTTTTTTCTTGAAAAGAAGACGTGTTTTAGCTTTGACACGTTGGGAAATAAAACTGCTTGGTTTTAGGCCTGATTTTTGCCTTGAGGTTAGAATTGTATGACCTTGCAGTTGGGGACTTTGGACACAAATGGAACCGGGTTGTACACAGTCATGCTTGGAGGGGTATGGGGAGCAGGACAAAAGAAGAGAAGACAGAATAATATGTCAGTTGGTACAGTTTGAGTAGAACATAGATGGGACTACGGCATAACTTGGAGAGTCATTGAAACTTTCCGAGGGCGTTTTTGGATAAGTTAAACAGTAGGTGCCAAGTCTTTACAAANGAGATACTCTGTGGACTTTAAACTTACTCGACAATGAATGAAGTCCTTCAGCATGCTTTTCATGTTTGTATCTGTGCCAAGGTCTGCACTACTGCAGTTATAGTTCCATTATGCAAGTTGAAGTGTGTATATTTGGGGAAAGGACTAACACAAAGATTTTTTATTCAAATGTAGATAAAGAAGTACTGAAAATACTTTGTAGAAAAGTGAAGTCACAAGAGAGTCCAAGGAATTGAAAATAGAATGTAACATTGTGGAAGTATTGAAGGATTTTGAGTCTCCAGGTTTGTTTTTGTTTGGTTGGCTTTTTTTTTCTTGAAAAGAAGACGTGTTTTTGCTTTGACACGTTGGGAAATAAAACTGCTTGGTTTTAGGCCTGATTTTTGCCTTGAGGTTAGAATTGTATGACCTTGCAGTTGGGGACTTTGGACACAAATGGAACCGGGTTGTACACAGTCATGCTTGGAGGGGTATGGGGAGCAGGACAAAAGAAGAGAAGACAGAATAAAATATGTCAGTTGGTACAGTTTGAGTAGAACAAAGCTGGGACTACGGCATAACTTGGAGAGTCATTGAAACTTTCCGAGGGCGTTTTTGGATAAGTTAAACAGTAGGTGCCAAGTCTTTACAAATAATTTCTAATCCATGAGCATCTTCAAGCTGGTTTTATGTTTAAACAATGCACTCCTTGCCCTTTCTCATCTCTTTAGGGTTGGATTTTATCATCCTTTAATAGCCCTTCTTGAGCTCTTTATCCTCTTTTGATCAGTCGTGGTTTAAGGTTGAGTCTGTTTCTGTTGTAATTTAGATAGATTGAACAAAATGCTCTCTAAAAAGCAGGAGTGAGGGAATGGGAGCACAAAGTCCATATGGAAAGGACATACTGATGGAGCACTTTATCACACAGTAACAGTTATAACTCAGGTTAGAGCCATAGCTCTGAAAGGTTTATTATGTGTAATTGTGATAATAAATCATAGTAAATTTCCCTAGCATTTAAAATGATTTTTAAATACCATACTTGTGTAAGCTTTTTTGTAAGTCCTGTGGGAATTATTTTATGTTAAACTGAGGATTTTGGCGTTTTTAATGAGCTGGGAGTACGTGCAGAGTATTTTGGCAGTATTTCAGTTTTTGTAGATTACTTGGATCTGTTAATTAATACAGCCCTTTGAGACCTTTTTGTGAAAATTAATGGGTTCCCTGAAGAATAACATTCCAAATGCTGGAGATCTGCAAGACTTTGGAGATGAGTGCTATTTTAAATTATGCCAAAGTTTACTAGATTAAACATTATCTATTGATGTGAGAAGGACAGAAATTCACAAGAGACATGCTAAAGATAAACCACCCTTTTTTTTTTTCCTTCCTTATCTATGCAAAATACATAAATTAAAGAATTTTTAGATAATATGAAGCTTTATAAATAAATAAATAAATAGGAGGAGAACATTTCAGAATAAATCCGAAGAGGAACAATTTTCCCAAGAAGAGAAGCATTCCATGAATCACCCCTGAAGGGTCCTCCCCCTATCTATACATCTGGAAGTCTTCATGCCTTGGACACAGGAACTGGATCTGCACTGGTTTTTAGCATTTTGACCAAGAAACTGAGCCTATGTGAGCTTGGGAGAACTGGGGTTTTTTTCCCCCCTCACTTTTAGGAAACTTAATGCTCTAGACTTCTTTGTGTCTATGTGTCGAATCAGTATCTTGCAGGAGGGTGCCTGTTTTGAACCATGGCGTGAATTAGTTTTCTTTACCAGCCATCCCCAGCAGTCCTGGGGTGTGTGAAGAGGAGCGGTGGCAGCAGGTCAGGGAGGGATCCTGCCCTTCTACTCAGCTCTGGTGAGGCACATCTGGAGTGTCCAGTTCTCAGCTTCTTGGTGCAAGAGGGACAGGGAGCTCCTGGAGCGGGTCCAGTGGAGGCTGCAGAGATAAGANCTAAGAACTATGAACTGTGAGACACACAGAAAGCCGAAAAATCAGAGCAACACACTCCTGTGCCGCGCGCTCTGGGATGACCCTGCTGGAGCAGGGAGCTGGCCAGGTGAGCCATCGTGCTTCCTGACCCATCCTGGGGTTGTGTGATTAAATAGATGGTGAATTGTTGATGTGATCTTTAAAATGATTCACATTACTGTGGTTGTCCCTTAGTCTGTGCTCTCGTCACTTCCAGTTGTTCCTTGCTGGTGTCTTTGGAAGAATCTGTTGTGTAGTGTAAGCTCGGATTTTTTGACACACAGGTAATATCTGAGAATGCTGCGAGGCACATCTTACATCGTATTTTTAAGCTTATGTTCATTCCTTCTGCTGTGTACTGTCAATTTGATATATCAATTCTCCTGGTCTTCTACTTTCTGTATCATTTGGAAGTTTTCAGCTGAGTCTTGCTGTTTGCAATCTGAAGAGGTGGTTTGATTTTCATTCTTGATGACTTCAGTTTTTGTATGGGATATCTGTCACATGCTTCAGTCCATTCTAGTCTTCTCCAGAATGAAGTTTGAAGATATTCACCCCTCTTCTCTTTGCCTTTCTACCTGCTGATAACTTTTCTGTTGGGTAAAACCTCTTTCTGTGGCCTTTTCTGTTTGCTTAGGAGTTTTGTGGGGTTGGTTGGTTGGGTGGTTTGTTTGTGTTGGGTCTGTCCTGTTTGGGGAAAGCTACAGTTGAACAGATAAAGGAACTTGAACAGTTTCATTTACACATCCTTCCTTTGTGATGAAGTTCTTGTCTTTCTGTTGCTGAGGTCAGACAAGCTCTGAGAAACATTGTGATGTTCTTAGAGAGGGACAAGGAGCAGAGCTGTAGGTGCCTCTAACAAATATAAGCACCTTATTAAAAACAGAGGGAGGTTTGAGGGGATTTTGAGCACCTCAGCATTAATTTTACGCTGGGAGCTGCTCTTTCCCTTGCCCTTTCTGCCTTTGAAATTAATTTTTTGCTATGCTTTAGAGCACACGTTGATGGATGCTTTTCAGTTTGGAAGTTATTCTTTCTAGATAAAAGATAGCCCTGCTCAGCAAAGGCTACGTTTGTGGGAATGAAGTCACATGAGGCTCCTCTCCGGTGCTGTCAGTAACACTCATTACTCCTGTAATTTAGAACTGTGGTCTAGCTTTTATCACCAAATTTAGAATTTAATTTGTGTGTTAACTTTGATTTTGTGACCCACTCATACCATCAGCAGAACCTTTCAGTCGAGTGAAGGATCTCAAAATAATGACCCCAGTCTTAAGCTTGATTTAAGATGTTAATTTGCTGTGAAAATCACGTTTCCAACCCTTTTGCAAGTCTTAAATACCTGCTGCTTCCTAAGCGATGTGTTCTTTTGCTGAGTGATGGGCTGACAGTTCTTACCCCGAGTGAAAGGGACAAACGAGGGGTACTTTTTTCTGCATCAAAAGACAGCAGCTTTAACACAGTTCTCATTCTGTGCTGTTACAAGCCTCACGGAGCGTCTTATATTTCTTACTGCATTTGAAAGTAATAGAATAATGTTAGTGGATGTGATTGGATGGTAAATGAAAGCTCTTCCATTGTAAAAACTAGATGTTCAAGGCATTTAGGAGCTTCTGTGAATTAAAGGGCTCAAAAGGTACATGGGAAATCTCAGCTTCTTGTCCTGAGAAAATGGAAAAGCTTACAAAACTCAGGTGATAAAATACCTGTTAACAACATGGCTTAGGCTGTACGGACATCAGTTTTTGCTTTCTGAAGATTTATACAGACTTTTTGCACGGAGTATTTTGCCTGTATAATGGGATTATTTGTTTGGAGGGGAAAAAGGTTTGATAAAGGCATTATAATACTGACTGATATGTAAGTTCATTAAAAGGTTGGTAACCCCAAGTTTTGTACCTGGAGACCTCTTGCAGGTGCCTGTTACTTTTGAGATGGTGGCAGCAGCTTTAGGAAGCAGAAGAGTTTGTTCTGTCAGTCAGCAGGAATAGGGACTATGCAATCCTCTAGGAATTGCTCTCCCACTTACAACCTATAAACTCTTTAAATATCAGAGATTATTTGCAGCAATCCAATTCCAGTGTTGGTGATTCTTACACTGCTATGACGAGCTTGAGGGAATTAGCTTGGGTTTTTTTCCCTTTTTGTAGGTTTAATCTTAGTTTGTGTGACTGAATATGTGACCAAATACAGGAGAATCCTTTTCTCCGGTAAAAAATCAACAACAAATGCAACCAATAAAAGAAAGCTGCTGTAGAGAGTCATTCAAAACCAGGAGAATGCTTGGGGTTTTTTATTTCCCCTGTTTGCTTTTAAAATCTATTCTTTAATACTGACTTTATGTTTGTAGAAGCAGACAGCACTTCTGCCAGCAATTCACTTTAGCTAAGGACTCTTCACTGTGTTTGATATTCAGACCTGCATTTGACACTAGCAGTCTTTCATGTTGAGATGACATCTCCTCTGGCTTTTGCTTTTTTGTTCTGTTGATTCCTTTAGCATTTTATGTATTTTTTTCTTCTTTTCCCTCCATGTGTATAAACATTCTTTGCTTTCTTATGAATTTATGTTTTATTTTAATGTGTGACAGTGTTGTGCTGGTTTTTTTTACCTTTTCTAGGTTAGAGGCGTTTGAGTTTTATAAGGTGGTGTTGGTGTATTGATGTGTTTCATAAAGGTTACTGAATGTAAAGCCCAGCAGTGTTCCCCAGCACTCAGAAATCAGTGTAATTGCAGTTTGGAATAGATTGCCAGAACACTGGTGTGTTGTAAACCCCGTGACTTCTCAGAGAGTGACCCAATCCCATGACTGTATTTCAGCACTGTTACCGTAGGCTTCAGGTGATGAATTTCATATGCTAGGGAGTGGATATGTGAAAATCTATTTAATGTATAACTCCTTTTTTTTTTTTTTCACTCTGTTTTCATTCATTCATTCATATTGTTTTATAGAACATGGATAAAGGTCCTGTAGAGCTTGGCAGTGTGACCCTTTCCTTCATTAATTATTCTTTGCAGTGCTGATGTTTAAATAACATAGTTGTACAAAATAACACAATGTAATTTAGGTTTTTACAGAGAAATCACTTAATTTTCCATTTTTCATGTAAACCTCTATGCATTCAAGTTTTTTAACATGTTTATAATGACCTTTTTCAACAGCTGTTGCTAGATTTAACAGCAAGAACTTGACTGTGTCCATTTCATAGTTAAGTAAATTAAGTGGAATTTGGAATATTTCACTAATGGAAAAATCATGCAGTTCTTATTGAAAATTTGAAAAAAGATAGGTTTCAGTAATGCCATGCTTTCACTTAACAACCTAATGCCTTTCTGCTCACCCAAAAGGCAAAAACTCAATTGCAAATGATGGCACTGCAGTCTCCTCTTGTTTTATGTCATTCCATTATCGGTATTTTATTCAAACCCGCTGACATTTCTTGCATGGTGCAGTAACCTCAGTCAGCAGGAAATGCACAAAATAAATAATTGCAACTTATCCATTAGCATGGCCTTGCTCAGTTTGCTGCAAGTGGAATAGGATGAGAAGAATTAATGGAGTCACAGGCAAAGACTCCAGAGCAATAATGATTCGGGGATATTAAATTAACAAGTAATTGCATTAAATTAAAGTCACAGTCCTGTCTTAATTCACAATACATTTCCTACAGCTGAAGTGCTGCCTTCTGTGTTTTTCTTACTCTTGGGGAATGGAGCTTGAACAGATCTTCCCACTACTCTGCGGTGGGGGCTCACCTTTGCAGTGAGGGCTTATGAAGAGCTTCCTCCCTGCTCAAGCAAGCAGTGAGGGAAGGAAACTGGGAGGGAAGATGAAAGAAACTTGTTCATGACGAGTAATAAGATTCTGTTGGCAGTACTTATGTCCTGGAGAAATAGAGACTTAGGAAATTATTTGATGTGTGTGATATTTATGCATTTACTTCACTCATTTGGTAAATCAGTGGCCATATAAAAATGAGCATAGTGAGAAAAGAGGTAATGTATTGTAGGAGCAGGGAATCCAGGTGAGCTGGCCCCTCATCNGGGGCTGCTGCAACAGGTGTAAAGTGCACAAATAGGGAGCAGTTGGTCTGTGGATCCCACATTTGTTGATGCTGGAGGATCCATGGGATGAAGTGATTTTTTTATTGCTGTCACAAACATGGGAAGGAACCAGGGTCAGTTTTCAGTCAGTGACAAAATGTGTCTTTGTAGGGAATGGGGCTCTGCCCCTGGAAATGCTTTTGGTTTTGCGTGTACCATATTCTTATTGAAGTATATCAGTAATACTATCTTTATTTTTCAAATATAAATTGGAAATTTATAAGCTTTCTTTCCAAAGTAGAACTTTAAAGTAAAAGAAAGGAAACAATTTACTAAAATTCAGCAAGTAAAGGTGACCTACCTTCAAGAACTTTAGCAGTTTCTGCCCTGTACCCATGAATGCTTCTATTGATGTTTTTTGATGAAAAGCTTGTCATGCTGGCTTTTTAGATTTTTAGCAGAACATTCCAAGTTGACCCACTCTGGGTTGTTTTTTTAGAAAATCAAGTATTTCTGCTTCTTGTGCTGTGGTAAAAATTGTGTTGCTGTACAAGTGGAGTCAAGTGATACCTTGTGGAAGTTTAATTTTGAAAATAATTTTGTTATGGTTCCCTTTGCTGTCTTGTGTCTAGGCTTGAGAACTAATCAGAGTTGTAGGCTCAAAATCTACGCTGTATGTGGCTGTATCTTGGATGTCTTCAGAGTTTACATCTGAAATGATGGGTTTTGTAATAAATGTGCAGACAAGGAATGAGAAAATCTGCATTTCAGTTCCAGTGCATCTAATTTCCAGTTACTTCAGGGACTGGAAATGGAATTTTCTGAAGCTTGTATTTGACATCTCCTAACTGCTGAAGTGAGTATTTTGAATTTATGGGCATTCACTTGCAGAAGTGCTATGGTTTCCTTTCCATACCTTCACATCGTGTAACATTCTTTAAATTTTATGCAGTAAGTAAAAACTGCAGGAACACTATAAACTGAAACTTATGGAGATGTATTTGGAGGTTTTGGTGTTACAACATAAATACTGCATCTGTGGCACTAATATTTTCTTGAAAATTGGATTCAATTACTGTGTGGGTTTTATCAGCTGCTAAACGTAATTATTTTCACCTGCCTTGAGGTGACTTAAACTACTTGATTTTGTTTTAAATTAAACAAAAACAAAGTCAAGCTGAGTCATGCTTCAAGCTGTTAGCATTTAACAATCTTTTGGCAGCAGTGAGCCAGGGAAGAAAAAATTTGTACAGTAAAAGTGAGGGTACAGCAGGCTTGTGGCATGAAATATCATCCAGAACTGTCAGCCCTGCAGGGCTTTCCTTCTAGGAACCCTGACCACCAGGGCAGAGCACAGAAACCCCATCAGGGGAAACTACAGCCCTGCTTCCTCCTTCGGTCCTGTTTCTTGTTCAGTGCCATGGACTTTGTCTATAAGAGACATGAAAAAAGCCTTTGGTGGGATTAAAAGAGCAGCCTGTCACTTCAGCTGCTGCAAAGATGAGTGATGAAAATGAGCCTGAGTGTGCTTTACATTCAAAGGCTTAAGGGAATAATGACCAAAGCACATCTGCTAAGGTCACATAAAAGATGAAATTTCTGGTTTTGAACAATCCAGTCGGTGGAAGGTGCATGGAATGGAATTACTTAACAGTCGATGATAAAACCATGTACAACCACTCTGAAGGGCCAGAGATTAAATGTTCTGACCAAAAAGACATCAATTAAAGAGGGAAGGGAATATGAGCATTCCTTAGAAGTAGGCATATTAATCAGTAATAACTTGACAAAAGTCACTGCTCTTACTCCAGGCCCAGTTCTGTATCTGAGGCATTTCAATGTGTCTGAGGAATAAAGGTGGCAAAATCTGGTATGTGCTGTAGAATAATAAAAACTGGGCGAAGGCTGGTTTTAAAAAGCACCAATACACTGATTTTGTTCTCAGACTGAAACTTAGTTTTCCAAGGAGTTGGGAGAATGAGTTTTTATCCTCCCTCTTACTCTTCACTTTTTGTGTGGCTGCTGAGGTTCAGAGGGGTGCAGTGTTTTGCTGTATTTGCTGCCATATTTCAGGTTGCTTTCTATGGGTTTTTAAGGCTTTCTTTCTTCCTTATAATAATATGTCTAGACTACCTAATCTTTCAGATATGAGAATCTTAGTGTTGCTCTTTTAGTATATGTGAGCTCCAGCTGAGTTAAATCCAAATGTTAGGCAGTGCTACAGTTCTGTAGATCAGACAGAGGGCACTTGTGAACGTGGCATTGTATATAAATGTTCTTTCCAGACTGAAGGTTGTCTTTTGAAAAAGTGATTCTTACTAAAAGTAGCAAAACATGCTTTTATGCTTTAATGTTGCTTAAATGCTTGACTTGAAGTGGTTTTCCTGTTACCACTTTTAAAGTTGTTCCACTCATCAGGATTAAGCAAAGCAGTGGAAATCCTTCTGCGCAAGGTGCCAGTAATTTAATTTCAACCTGAAGTTGCTTTTTCTGTTGCTCCTTTAGCAGTGAGAGCCAGGGAGGTGAGATGTGGACACACGTGCACATCTGAGGTAACTTAGGAGTTGCTGGTGATCCAGAGCCCAAGTTCTGAACCCCAGTCAGAGTTTATATTTGTAGTGAAAGCGAGTGGTGGTTTTGCTGAGCTGGTGTTACACTTTGTTAAAGTTAAAAAGCCTGAGTACCTCCAAAATTGCCACAAGGTGTAAAATGTCAGTTTGAAACAGTGATCTTGAAGAACATCACTTGAGGAATGTAACTTTCTGTCCCAGGGTGGAAGTATTTTATTTTTTTCACGCTGATGTGTGTACATTAAAACGTTGTCTGGAAGTTTTATGTGTAGACCTGTGTAGTCATTCCTGGAGTCCTAAAGTAGCCTTGCTTGGTTCACTTGGAGTATGCTTTAAGGGTGTATTTGATTTGAGAACACGTATTTTAAGGAAAAAAATAGCATTATGAGAGTTCAACTGTATGCTGAACTTGCCAGTACTCTAAGTTCAGTTCCATAACTCCCTGTGTGTAATAATTATGAGCAAATTACTCTTCTTCAGCGTAATTTTTGACAAAAAAATGATGACCTTAACTGAGTACAGAACATTTGAGCTGTTCTCTATTGACAGAAAATCAATTAGAATTTTCACCTATTTTTGTGCAGCTGATGTGTGACTAAAACTGGGTGTTGTGCTGCGTCGTGTAGTACAGTGAAGTCTTCATGGCAATGGTGAAAGGGTTGGACAAACTGATGTCCTGGCTTTATCTGTTGTGGAACAGCAGTGCTTGTAACTAGTAGCACCACGCAAATCTGCTCTTGCAGTCTCGACAACTGGTTTACGGAAATTGTGTAAAATTTTAATATTAAAAATTTCTTTTGTCACTTCTTGTTCTCTGTGGGGATTCCATTGCTTTCTCATGGGAGAAAAATGGGGGTATAGGGCGGAGCTTCTCCTTAGGAACCAGACTCTCAAGGATAGGCTTTTTTTCTTTACAGTACTCTTACTATGCCTTCTTTTTGTGATTCTTCATCACTGGTGTTTTTCTTACCTCAGAACTGAGCCCAGGGTGGGTAGTTTTTGAAAATGGCAAAGCTCGTTGCAAATCTCTGGTCTGATGTTGGTGATAGTGCCCCACAGACATAAAAAATGGCTTAAAAATGGAGTCTTTGTCCTGCTTTAATTGCCATCTATATCTACTCTATCCTCTATTCTGTAGCTCCTCTTTTCTGGGTGGAATGACCCCATGTGAATGGATTTCTCTTGATTTCTGCGACAGTGGTATCACATTTTCAATTTCCTTGTGTTTTGTTCCATCAGGCCAGTTCCTTTTTAATTTTTCTTGCTGTTCTACCTAATGAGCAAATGACAGCAGGTGTAGTGCTTGATTTCCAAGTAGAGTGCTATAAGCAGCAAAGCTTGCCCCTGTGGAAAGGCAGTGCCTGCTCTCAAGTTGGCTTGCAAAATCTGAATTGTTTATTGACCAGCTCTGCACCCTGACCCGGCGGCAGGTGAATTTATAATATTTTTGTGGTAAGAAAACAGCTTATGTTTTGTACTTCTGGTTTCACTTCTAGCAGCATGTCTGTTCCTTTTAGTTTTTAGTAAGTTTTTATCCATGCTGGCAAAATTTTCATGGTCATAGTGAGGTTTCAAGACTTTCCTTTTTTTTTACTTTCAAAGACAGGAGTTCAGCTCTAAAGGCAGCAGGAGATGTAAGGCTGGGGAAGGAGGCAAGGCAGACTTAATTTGGTTTGTACCAGATGGGGTTTTTACCATATTTTAAGGGAACTTCTGAATTTGCTGTGGTGTTCCAAGCAAGCATTTTTATGAAGCTCTAACTAACTGTTCCGCAGTTGTCGGGATCAATTCTCTCAGTTCAGAAGCTTGGTAGTTTTCAATGCACCTGCACTTTGGTATCATCAGAGCAGGGTAACTGAAGCTGTAAAATAAAATGATTTCCTGTTAGCCCCTGCACAAATGTCTGAGTTGGGAACAGAAAGCTACAAAGCTGGAAGGGAAATGCTGTACTTGAATAACAGGTGTTTCCAGTGACCATGACTTATGGGTTTAATTTGGCAGGCTATGGATAAATGAGCTGAGAAATGTCACTTCAGTCAATGCTGAAAAGTTAATCAGTCTTTGCATTGAGGTGTGATTTTTTGCTTTAATTTCATTTAAATCCACATCTGTTGCATTTTTAGCTAATATGCAAGAATTTGGTGTATGCACATAGAAGCACAGGATTTTATATATATTAATGTAAGAAAGTATAAGTAACTTCACACTCTTGAAATAATTCTAACATTAAAATGAATGCTAGGGTTGTATATTTGACTTCTGTTAGTCATTCTTGTTAATTTTTTTTACTGTGGGAGAAGATACTTGGTTTCAATTATAGGAACACTTTCAAGAGTTTCAAATGTGAGAAGAAAATAATGAAAATGAGATGCATTTACCTTTGTGTGACTAATGTAACAGTAACCTGCAGTTATTAGCACCAGGTCAGCATTGGTTATTTGGTAATCATGTTATCATGGTATTATGATCATTTCAGTAGGGAAGGGTAGACAAAGGCAGCAAACATTCCTCTGCAACGGTTTGGCCTTTGGAAGTTGAAGTTGGAATTCTGCTTTTAGCATTGGAGCTAGTTTGTTACTAGACTTGAACCTGTTGGAAAATCAATTTAATTTACACTCTAGGATACATTTATTTTCTCCTGTTCTTCAATATTTCTTTAAAACCCCCTAGATTTTCTATAGAAAGTACAATATATTAAGATGTACAGTAAATTTTGAGAGCATAAAGTTATACATGGTAAAATACATTTGTTCTGTTTTTCAAGTAGTTTTTATATCTATCCAAAAAAGCACTCAAGGAAAACCTAATGGAAACAGAGGAATGGTGATAATAATTCATACTGCTTATATGAATCTGAGGGTAACAAAAAACCAGAAAATACTGTTGAGGAATTGAATAATCAGAATTCTTTCCTGGATCAAAGGCTGAGGTTTATCCCTTAGTGTTTTTTCATGTTTCTCCCCATAGATGCTTATGGATAAGGTGTTTGGTTTGGTTTTGGGGTTTTTTTGGGGGGGATGTTATCTGATGAATGGAATATGCAAGGTGACTGCTGCAATTAGTGTGGAGCTGTATTATATTCTAAATACCAGCACATTTCAAGGTGTGTGACTAAGAAGGAGGAAGTAAGGCTGCTTCTCTAGGTTCCCCTTGGAATTACCTCTGAATAGGCTGTTAGAGTTTAGCACGTTTTCAGTCTGTCTTAGTAACTACTTCAGTAAGTGAATCAAATAAAAAAGTATCTGCCCTTTCATTAAAAGTATATTTCAAAGTTTTATGGAGGGTTAATGCAGAAGTTTATTGTTAGAGAGCGCCGTGGCCACCTTTGAGAAGGATGGTGTTCTGATTGTAATTTTATGAAATCTGAAATAATGAAATCGCAGTCTGAAATAGGTAAAACTCTTTTACAGCTCAATAAATTAGTTTTTAAAGTATTCACGCATAAGTTTGATTTCCACTAATTGTCAGTTCAAGTGCTATACTGGCAGGAAAGAGATGCCTACTTCTGTCTTTTCTGAAAGTCAAACTCCACAAAGCAAGATGGAAAGGGATTTTTGGCAAACTGATACCTACATATGTGTGCAGTTGTAACTGGATTAAAAAATTGCCTATAGAATATATAGTATTTCTTAATAAGTCTTTTCTGAGTAAATCTGTGTTCGGTAATGTTGTGGACCTTAGAGATCACTTGGAATTTTTATTAAGTGCCAATTTTTAAAATCCATTCATTCAGTCCTGCAATCATTACAAGAGTTAAGCAAAGTATATTTGTGGTTGTGAATAGAAATTTCACTAATGAATTCATTTAATGTAAGGGATATGCAAAGGTACCAAGTTTCAGATAACACATCCTTTTATGAGCCTAAAGCTTTGCTGCTTTTAATCATGAAATGGGTCAGAGGAAAAGAAGCAAATCAGTCTCTTAGGAAATTTGTTTTAAATCGTGAACTTCATATACTTTATGAAATAAAGAATCTAAAGTAAGTACCCCATTGAATGCATCAAAATGGCACACTAGTGGATTTAAAAGACCTTCAGTTATTCATTTCCTCTTTTTATCCTTTCATAGACAGTTGATGTGTCTTCCACTACTTATTCTCAAGAGGATGGCTTCCTCACAATAATATAACGTTTGTTAACAAGAAATGGAATGTAGCCCACCAAAACATAGACCTTTGCTAACATTTATTAACGCTGCAATTTGGACAGTTTCAAGATTCTTAATGATATTTCTACAGTGGCGCTGTCGTCATCCTACAGGCATGAAGACTCTATATAATCAAATCCAGAAGTTCACATAGGTGACTTTGTGGCCGTGCTTTCTGTTCTCCCTGCATTCCATTGGGACAGCTCAGCCCACAGACTTGCTCATCACAAAGCTGATTGTCAAAGTTACTTTTACTGCGCAAGGAGTACTGCTGTGATATATGTGTAATATGTAAAGTTCACGTTTCCTAAAGCTCATGAAATTGGAGGACCAAATGTTTTTGTGTTTAAGTGTTCTGTGTATTGCAGCTTTGTGAAGAAGAGAGTAAAGTTCATCATTTAATGTGCGTCTGAATTTCAAGGTGTAATAACTGCAAATTGTGGCTTGGAAAGATTTTGTTTTTCTCAATTACTAGAATGAAATATTTTATTTCAGGTGCTTTTAAAGTTGTTTTTAGTCCATTAAGTAGATAGCCTGTTTCAAGAAAGCACAGAGAAATAATAAAGAGCAGATGTGCATGCAATAAAATCATTATTGTGTAAGAAAATAACCATGTTTATAATGTTCTGTTTCATCCAGTTTATGTAACAAATGTGGTTATTGCTATCCAAAAGCCCTCTGTTGTGGCCATGGTGGTGTTATTGGATGACAGAATTTAAACTAGAAAGGACCAAAGAAGTTGTTTAGTCCAGCCTGTTTGAGGAGATCCAGTTTTAAAGTTAGATCAGGTTGCTCAGGCTCCTTCTTCAAAAAATGCATAAAAATGCCCTTGAAAATTGGCTCTGAAATATCACAGTCACGTCCAGTAAGGAGGCTGCAAACTGCCCTGTCATCTGTAGATTATTGGAAGTTTTATATTCCATTGGTTATTGAATCCAGATTGAATTTTTGGTGCATGCTCTAGCTATGGTGATGCCCCTTGTTGGGTGTTCTGTAGCATGGGCTGGAAACAGGTTTGTGATAGGAAGTGTGAATATGGGAGTGTTTAATGTGAGTCACTATTAAAAGCCAGTCAAATCAGTTGCTTGTTCCATTTCCAGTATTGGCTTTTTCAACTTTAAGGTGCTCAGGATGAAGTGTGTTGGCTCAAACTGTCCAAAATTAGAGCTGTCATTTTCTGCAAAGTCTCAAGGTTGTAAAATTAAATGAGGAAACTGTCATGGATCCAGATGTTCAAAATACTGGTTAAAAACGTGAAACCCAATGTTTTTTATTTTGGCATTTTTTGCTAGACAACACTGTCATTTACTCATGATTTTTTAATGAAAAATATAAGCAAAAGTGGAAATTGTGGGAATTCTGATGCTGGGAACTGTTGGGGGAGTGTGCGCAGAAGCTCCTCCTGGAACATGTCAATATTTTTCCTATTTCCAGCTAGGTTTGCAGTGAATAATAAAATCAGTAAGAGGGGAGAGCTGTCCTTGTTCGGTGCCTTGAGTTTTGTGCTTTCTGTCATAAATGGGAGAGTCAAGAGGAAATTTAGCAGTGTTTCCTGCATAAATGGGAGAGTCAAGGGGAAATTAGGAAAACACTGTACTGAAGAAATAAAAACAGTAGCTGCTCATGTCATTGTGTGCTGTAAGCACTCCTGTGGGTCTCTGAAAGCAGAAAAATAAATGAAAAATTGAAAGCTGTTGACTGTCAGTGCAGAGAGACCTTTCTTTTCCTGGACTTCATCCACAGTTTAAATATTTCAATGCGGTTTTAAGGTGTTTTTAAAGATATTTTCTTATGAACTCTTGAGGGCTTCAGTCTGAAATCTCTTGTCTTCAGTGCAGGACCAACCTGCTGCTGACTGTCAGTTTGAGTTGCCAGTTTGAGGATTATCCACTGAAGTGTTTAGTTGATGTTTTGGGGCACTTTTTTTCCCAGAATAACTAAAGCTAATGAGAGATGTATAGCCCAGGCACAGGAACTAATACAGCTGCATAAATATATATGATGGCAAAAGGCTTGTGCAGAACTCTGAACTGCTACTTCTTACCTGTTCCTAAAAATAGAGAAATCAATTAAAATGAAGGGTGCAGAGGAGAGAGCGTAAATGAGTTAAGCAGGAAGCCCAAGAGACAGCAGAATTTTGCATTTGAAGATGGTTGTAATAACTTTCCATACTCCTTTCAGCAGGACCATCATGAAAATATTGTGAGGGAGAAAAGGCCTGCTCCAGGCTACTGAATATGAATGAATATTAAAAGGCGTACAAAAAGAAAGCCAGAGTTCAAGACTTGCTTGTTTGAGGCAGAACCTGTATTTCTAGCAGTAAATTGGTCAGGATCTGAAACACTCAAAGATAATACAGATGGTAAAAATCATCTAATGGTACAACAGAGAAGATGGTGCGAGGTCAAGGTAGGATCATGAGGGATGAGAACATAGTGGCAGAAAAAGCAAAATTCAACCAAAGTTTTCTGAATTAACAAAACCTATGCATGAGGTGAAGGGAAAGAGGAAATAGTGCTTTTGGAAGTGACTGAAGCTTCCCTGCTTTACTGTAATTAAGAGACAATTGGAGTTACTGTTATTAGGAATAGGGTAGAATAACTGAAGCACCTTTTAGAAAGGATGACCAAAAAACCAACTTGAGTTTCTTTAGCCTTTACTTAAATTTTGTCCTGACAGAGCTTGAGTACATCAGGAACTGAACTGCTTCTAAAGGCACATCACCCTTTGCTGGGCAAAGCTGGGCTTGGTCCTGGGCGTCTGGTGCTGTCAAAGCTGGGACAGGAGGGCAGTTGGGTTTGGCTGTGACAGTAATGAAGAGTCTCTGATGCCTTAAGTTTTAGCTTTCATGTTTTTCAGATTTTGTGCTGCTTAGGCATGTAGTTCTGAGCCTCAGTTTCTTGTTTTTTTCTTGTGTACTTTTGAGCCTCATATTAAGTGCCACTTAATATGACATATTAATGTCTGACCTCGGTTGCCAGAAACTGATGCTTTGGGAAGGCTGACCTGAAACAGAGACTGGCCAGAGCTAGAGAATAAAGCAGATATTTATTGAAAGGCCTTTAGGGTATACCTTGGGCAGGACAGGGCCTGAGCTGGACTACACCCAGGATGGACTCAAAATGGTCACGAAAATGGCTGACTGATCATGAGATCTTACATTTTTATAGGTTTTGGTCCATTTGCATATTGGGATTTAATTGTCTAATTACAGCTTCAGGTTGTGAGGTCTAATCCTTCTTTTTCTTCCCTTTAGTCCACTGTTGTTTGTGCTTTGGGTCTGAAAGTTGTCCTTGGTGTGCGGCAAGAAAAAGTTTGCTTTGTCCTGCTCTGTGAAGAGAGCTCACTGACACTTAATATGAGGTTCAGAGCTGCACCCCTAGGCAGCACAGAACCTGAAAAACACGAAAGCTGAAACTTAAGGCATCATTTCTAATGAAGTGCAGCAATTAATTCCGTTTACATGCCTGCATGTAGGGGTTCATAGGAGGCATGAAGCTCAGTGTCTGGAAAGCGTTCATAGGGAGATACCCCTGCTGCCTCCCTGGGTGAGAGAGAGGACTTGGAGTCTGAATTATTAATAGTTTATGAAGAGCTCAGTCAAGCACAGCTCTCATTTGCATCTCTACTGCTAACGAGGTATTTGCAGTTTCAGATCAAGTGGAAGTGGTCAGAAAGCCAGGGAGGGAGTGGAATCCTTGGGAGTCCTTGGAGACATTTCCCTCAGCTGCCCAGGGAGGGAGAGTGGGGACGGCAGGGCAGGACTAAGGGTCCCAGGCTGGGGCTGTGATGGCATTGCTATTTCTGTATCGTGTTCAGCTGAAATGAGATCTGTTAGCCAAACACCACATCGGTGGAGACAGGATATAAAGCTGTGTTGTATCAGAAGCTCTCTACAAAGGCAAATACAGATGTGTAGTGTAATACAGGTTGTGCTTAGAGGGGAAAAACCATACGGCTAATCTAAAGAGGGCTTTTCTGAAGCAATGTTTTATTTAGAATTGAGGAGGAAAATGATGGATTGAGCACCTCAGAATGAGAAGTTAAAAATACCTCCTTCCTCCCACCCCCCCATCCTCCTTTCCCTCAGCAGCCTATTTAAGCATAGCAGCCATGCAATTAATTGAAGTTCACTAGGAGCCTGTAATGAAAAGTCTAACATCATGTAGCTGCTTTCATTAATAATATCATTGTCTTTTGTCAACTTTAATAGCGATTGGGTTTATCCAGCTGGAAAAAGTTAGACAAAGACAGATAGACAGGCAAGTCTGTATACTGTCAATTGACTTAAAAAGAAATGCAGGTTTGCTTTTTAAAATATATCAAACCTGACATTTTATTCACTTTTTGGGTTCACTTTTCAAACTCTGTATGTGGATGCTGTCAGAAGTTTGGCTGATGGAAGGAAAAGGTAGTTCTGGAGGACCATGGATGTCACTTAATGGGGGCTGCTGGTTTGGGGTTTTATCTTGCTATAAAGATAAATATGTTGGCAACCTAAAAGAGCTGGAAATGAAAGGGAAAATTGAGATCACATTTCATATTTGGCAAAAAGTTTAAGCAAGCATTGTATTCTTTTCTTGGGTTAGTGATTCTCTGAAATTTATGTCTACAACAGGACTTGGAACACCATCCTGGTGATTAGGGTGTTAGTATAATTTTAATCTCCTAACTGTGAAGTGATAAATAATGTCAGCGTGCATGTCAGTGCATCCCTTGGCCAATCAGAACTTCCCAGGGAAGTGTGTTTGAGAGTTACTGGGAGATGAGGAGTGCTGGTTAAATGCTGATCACTGGAGCAAAGCCAATCCATCATTATTATGCCCCAGGCAGGCATTGTGTTATTGAAAGTCTTGGTTACCTTTGTTTCCCCAGGCTGAAATTGTTCTGTAAGTCATCTGAGTGTTAATTATTCAATAATGATATTGAAAACGTACTTTGCAATCACCCGGGTGTGTTCCATCATTGTGGTTTTGTGCTTCATTAAATAGTAATTGCCTGGAAGCAAATGATCATCAGGTGTCAGTCTCCACAAAGATGCATCAGTTTGCTCTTCACTGCCAGATTAGGAAGTGACTGGAAATTATTTTCATCCTTTCCTCATTCTTTTGGCTTATATTGTTCTGATGAAGTGAAATGACAGCCGTTTAATAGCAGTGTTTAGTTAGAATCTGGAAGGGAGCAAGGGAGTGATTGCTTTGCTGATGGCTCCAGTGTGGTGGCTGTAGTTCTGTTGCCTGATGTTCAGTATTTTGTGTGTTCTTTGTGTTTGGGATGGGTAACACATCTTGGATGGTGGTGACGGTGAGCAATTTCAGCTCTTCAAAGGGACAGAAGGTTCTTGAAAGAAGCCTTTCAGAGGGTTTAATCTACTAAGTGCGAGCTTGTTTGGTGCTTTTTCTCAGCAGCAGTCACAGGCACAAAGGGGAGGCAGATCCCAGGCATGAGTAAACATAACAGTGTGCTTGGTGAAAATTAATGTTTTCAACAGCGATGGAGATCAACACACTGATGGAACCAAATTATTTTGAGGTAAAGCAGTGGAGTGAGTATCAAGGGAACCATGAACTGAAGCCACAGAAGCATAGAATGGTTCAGGTTGGAAGGGACCTTAAACCCCTTCCAGTTCCAGCCCCTGCCCTGGGCAGGGGCACCTTCCACTAGCCCAGGTTGCTCCAAGCCCTGGCCAACCTGGCATTAACTCAGATGATCTCAAGGCATTCCTGAGTGTACAGGATCCAGAGCAGCCAGGGATCATGAAGCTTGGTTCTCGCTTGCCTCCTGGGCAGATGTTCTGTGCGGTTAAGGAGGAGGTCAAGTTTCCTTTTCAGCATTTGGTAGTTCTGCAGTGCCTGGGCAGAATTCCTGCCTGCCTTGTTGCTTTCTTTCTCAGGCAAGGAATCAGTCTGAGTTTTGGGCCACTCCTGAGTGCCATTATGCTTCCACTGCTTATAAGTTTTGTCTTCAGGAGCTTTTCTTTACCCCATAATTCCTTTGGTTTGAGTGTATGGAATTAGTAGAGTAAAATCCCTGCAGATCCTTGTCTGTGTGGAGCTGTGGGAACTGTTCCTCTGTTATCCCCAAGAAAAGATAATTCTCACTTCAAAATATGCAGATAATCACGGTCAAATAGCACTGTCCAAAAGGGCACAGTAAAACTGACAACCATTTTTTCCCTTGCTCACTGAATAGTACTCAGATGCTTTGTAGTAATGAAATTAGTGTTTATTAATACCTTGTCAGGGGAAATGGCACTGACTAGGATGGGAAGCAATAGGGACTGTGAGATGTTGACTTCACTGGAGTATGAACTGCTGCCTGTCTTAGATTATTTTGCAGTGGGAGGAACATCAAACAAGTGGCTGTGGTTGACCCAGCCCAGGTGTGCAGTGGAGAGAAAATCTGCAAGAACTGGTGAGGCTGAAGTCCCTCTTGATAAGGGTTTTTATGATTAATTTTTTTTAACATTATTTATCTTCAGGGTTGCACTAGGGGAAGGATGTCTCAGCTGCAGGGGAACACAGGGGTAGTGCCTTTGGCTTGGCATCAATTTGTTTTTTTTCATATGATATCTTACCTATGGTAAGCACAAATTTCCTTTGAAAAATAACATGACAGTGACCAAGTTTTGTGAAAGCAAAGACCTATACTCTGTGTTTTACTAAAGTTAAGGAGTATATAGTGAGTTCTGACAGTTGTGTACTATGCAGAATATTGAAAAATCCCCCTTTTTCATCTGAATAGGCGCATGACAAGCAAACATTACGCTTTGCAGTATGGACATTTATCCTTGTTAACTAGTAGTGCTCCTGAGATTAACAGTGTAAATAATATTTTAAAATAAAATCATAATGATAATAATGTTCTTAAAATTATTAAGAACACCTCCAAGTTTTCCTTTGATACTTGCTTACAGAAGCATTGCACAAATGCACAGAAGTGGAAATGTTTGTGATTCCTCCGTTGGGAGCAGAGATGGTCCATGCATGTCATTTCTGCAGGAATTTGCTTGTGGCAGTTGTGGTGCAATGCAGACTATTTCCCTTGCTCCAAAATGCACACTTTGGGTTTAGAGGTGCCCAGTTCTAGGGTGAGCCCTCGGTGGGAGTGGGTGTCCCTGGAGCTGGCTGTGAATATCTGTGATGGGGAGGGTTTGGGCAGGTTGGGTCCTACAGCTCCTCACTTAGACACTTTTGACTCTTCTTATGACTGTTATAAAGTGTTCATAGTTTTGCTCATGAGATTTTGGGGCTGAGAGAATTACCTACTGGTTTTAAAACACTCAAATGCTGTCAGTAGAAGTGCTGTGAGAGCACCCCAAAAACCCTTTAACTGAAGACATTCATTTTGTCTTCATTGTGGGGGGGCCATTGGAGTGTATTAATATGACTAATGATAATAATAGGAGTAACTTGCATTCCTTTCAGTGATTCAATACTGATTAATCACTTGATGATTGAGCAAAGTCCACCTGGAAGAACCAAGTGGTTCTGTACTTGAAAACTGTTGTTACATGCATGAAACTTAATGGGGAGTTGTGGGCACATTTAGCTTTTGATGCTCAATTTTGCCATTTCAGTAATTTCAATTCAGGGTTGTTTTGAGTTCAGCTTTCCTTTCCTTTGCACTGTGGAATATGAATCGCATTCTACTCCGTTCACCACACAATGACAAGATGTTAAAAATGGAAGTTAAAAAGTATTGCTGTAGCCATGCTTTTGTTCTCTGGCACTCACTGTGCCCGAGGTTTGCATTTCCAAAATTCCCTTGTGAAATGTGGTATCCAGGCAGCAGGATCTTGCAGCTGCAGGACAAGTGTGGTGGGTATCGATCTGTGCTTGTAGTGATACCAGAGCACCCTTTGAAACACAAATACCTGCATATTACATGTGTGGCCAAACTGATTTAGTTCTAAATGTTCCTGCATCACAACTTCCAAATTATTTAAGGAGTCCAGTGACTGGCCCAGAGGTGCAGTGAGCTGCTTAAAGTAGTTGCTGTAGTTGTAGCTTTTTCTCTATGGCATTTATTGATCTATTTTCTGATTTTTTATTTTTTTATTTTTTAAATCTCGTATCAGTGACTCTGGGTGATGCATCAACTATCTGAATTCAGAGCTTTTCACTAAAAATGATTGGGTTTTTTTTGTGGGAGAGCTTGGAAAAAATAATTTCTACAACAAAAGTAGAAGGAACTTCTCTGTTTCACTTTTTGATTAAACACTTTATTTTTGCAATGTACTTTGTAGTTATGTACGTTTTTACATGTTTAAACAACCTCTGTGATAATAAACAAGTAAAATACTGCTAGAGTTTTCCTACACACACTAAGAAACATTCAAGGAAAATGAACATTACACTTGTGTTGATAATCTCTAATCTGAACTTGTCAGTGTTTCACATTTTTGTTTCTGACACCTTAAAGACTCAGAATTTCATTAAAATCAATACAGCCTGAAATACCGGATCTGTGTTAAGAATAAAGCAAGTTTATCATGAGTGCAATTCTTTCTTTCTCCAATAGCTTTTGTTAAAATTTTGTTCTTCTCAAATTGAGGGGGGACATTGGGAAGAAAAATATCTTTTTCAGAAAGATTTCTAAATGATGTTCCTGACCTTTCCTGAAAGGCCTTTGAAATAGAAAGCATCTCTATCTCCTGTAATCAGGTGCTTAAATGTGCTCAAAGAACTATCCAGAGAGCTGGGATTGCCAGACCATAATAATGACTAAAATACATGCAAATTACTTAACAGCAGCTTTTGGATGCTTTTAATATTTTCCATTTTTTTGTGAAATCTTAAGTAATATTTCCATCACAGTTTAAAGCAAAAAGGTTTGATTGGGGTGTAGGCTTTTTGAAATACCTGGGGAGAGAACACTAAGTGCTACATTAGGCTCTCAATTCTGGAATTGCAGCAGGTCTTTCTCTTCCAAGGTTGCACAGTATTGTTTTCCACTCAGAGCAGAATCAGACCTTCAGTGTAAATATGCAATCCCAGCAGTTTCCTGCTTTTCCAGATCACGAAGAAAAATTACGGGTAAGATGACAGATCTGTAGCCTTTGGCAACAAGGCTTAGGGGATGCTGTTCTTTGTGTGTTCTGCTTGTTCTCCTCCTCTTCTCACAACCACTGAATTTGGCGGTTTCCAGCTGACAAGGCAGCCTGAAATCTTGTTCAGAGGAAGGGATTGACTCCAGTACACCAAAAGGTTCCTCTCCTGCACCCGCAGGCTGTCAGGTTCCAGAATCCCAGAATCTGCTTCTTGGCAGCCCTGCTGTGTCGCACAGATCCCGATGGGACTGGATGTGATAGGGGACAAGGTTAGATATTAGAAAAATCAGATATTAGTTGGAATATTGGATATTGGGAAGAGATCCTTCCCTGTGAGGGTGGGCAGGCCCTGGCATAGGGTGCCCAGAGCAGCTGTGGCTGCCCCTGGATCCCTGGCAGTGCCCAAGGCCGGGCTGGACAGGGCTGGGAGCAGCCTGGGATGGTGGAAGGTGTCCCTGCCATGGCAAGGGGTGGCATGGGATGGGTTTTAAGGTTCCTTCCAGCCCAAGACATTTTGTGATTCTTCATCAAGGACAAAAGGGATGAATTTACCCGTTTTCCTTTGTGTTGTATTTTCCCATTTTACTGGGGTTTTTTCAACAAAAAAGGAAATTCTCGTAATAACAAAAGAAAAGGAAAACTGGTAGCAGATTTTCATTTGGAAATTACTCAGCCTGTTAAAAAGTTACTGGTAATTACTATTTTTAATTGGGTGAATTTCAAATCCATTTTGACCTTTTAAAACGGATTTTCTATGAAAAGCTGTGTCAGACTTAGGTCTATATTTGGGATTATAGTTTAGAAATCCAGTATTCCAAAAATGTTCTTCAAAAATGATAATAAAAGGGTAATCATTATGCAGAGACATATGAAAGAAATAATTGAGGTGTTGCTGGTCAGTAGGGTTTGTTGTGGACCTTGTGCATTTATATTTTGGCTGTATGTAAAAAGAGTCAGAACATATTTGTGGATTCTACTTTTTGCATGTCTGTTAAGTTAATGGACTGTTATTAAAAAAACAAAAGCTTGAACCACTAACAAAATCCCACAGCAAGTTTTATATTTAAGATGTATGATAGAGTTTATTTGCATCCAAAAAAAAAAAAAATTGCTTGTCAACCTTCTGGAACTCTTGGTCTTAAGCAAACTGATGATTTTAAGATACAGCCTTACACAAATCAGCTCTTCTTAAAACCAAACAATTTGGCCATCTTGATGTACATCAATTGTGTGCTCCATTAGGTGGCACTTTTTGTAGGGAAGGCTTCATAAATCAGGAGTGTCTTCCCCAGAAGAAATTAAGCTATGAAGTTTTATTGCTTTTTTATTACTAAGCTTATCACGGTATGATATTGTTTAATGAAATGTGACAGGCTTTGCTGGAAGAAATATAGTGAATACAACAGCATTTTTGCATTTAACAAGGTGAAGTGCCAACGTTTTATTTTCAGGATACAAAATGATCACTTAGTGTGGACACAGATATAGAAATCTATCATAATGTACACTTGTATATTTTTGCAGCCATCTGGTAACCTTGTCATGATTTCTTTCCTAGATCTTCAGAATAAGTTTCCAATGTTTTTTAAAGAGAAAAAAATCCCCAATTAAAAAAGATCCATTTTAAAGTTTGTACATATATTGGGGTTAAAACTGATTTTATTATTGTGTCTACCCACCCTCCCCAGGAAAGTACTTTTGGTGTCCTAGACACCAAAACATTGCCAAAAGGCTTTTTTTTTCCCCTCAAACTTCAAATATATTTATTAGATTTTTAATACATATATTTAGATATATACATATTCATATATATATGTATATATTGTGTTTAGTCACTTGTTTTTAACAGCCTTAATTAATTTGGTGGGTTTTTCACTTTTTTGTTTTAAATTTGAATAATATACTCTGTTCATCCAATATTTTTACCAACCCCTTGTCTAAAACTGATCGCTGAAGTTGATTCCTTGGTCACTTTTTACTTGCAGATACTCATACCGATGCATATTTAGAATTGAGCACTTAAACAATATTGTGCAGTATCAAAGGGATGGGGTTCCTTCATTTTTGGAACACGCTGAGCTAAGTGGAGTAGCCATGGTGCTGAAACTGTTCTGCAGCAAATATTCCACTCATTCTACATGGCTGGGATGGGATTCAAAATACAAAATTCCTGTACTTTAGTGTTTCAGAATTTATATCTCAGTGCTTTTGACTGAAATGAGCTTTCTGCTGAGAGTCCTGTGTTAAGGTGGTTCAAGATAAAATGTCACTTGTTGGGCTATTTATGTCTGCAAAATACACGTGGTTTGGAATTTCCTGGTGCATTTAGTAATTCCCTGCATGACTGGGGGTCTGAGATTAACCTAATGGAAACTTCTGCTATTGATACCTGTGTGGAGTGTTTTTAAGAATTCTAAGTGCATACAGGCACTCACTGTAATGTAAACTTAAAGTAATAAACTTGTATTATTTTAATTGGCTGGTTCAGAAATGAAGAAGTACTAAATTAGCAGTGGTTATTTCTTTAAGAAGGAAAATGCCAGAGTTCTTACAGCAGGAGTAGGATCTTTTTAAATGGTAGCAGAAAGAAAATCTTTCACCCCATTCCTTTCTTAGTCTCGTTCTCTGTCTTCTCAAGATCATAAACTTTAATGCCCCTTTCACCTGCTAAAAATACTGATCTTCCTTTGGGTGTGAAAAGCAAAAGGGGAAAACAAACGCAGCCCAAAAGGCTCAGTGATGAGAACAATATTCTTTCATGTTCAGTTACCTAGCTGTGCCTTCAGAACTGAGCCGACTGTCTCCAAATCATTGGGAAGCTGTTTCATCCTCTGGCCTTTTTTCCAGTGTTCACACAGGCACTGCTGCCTTTCCTGTGATCCGCTTAGGGCATGTCAGGGAAGAGATGTTTTCATTAAGTACCTCTGACCATTGAGGCTCGTTTTTATCGATGGTTTATGGTGCTACTTTGTGGTTCACCTGATTAAATCATCTCACCCGCTCAAGTTTGGAGGTTATTTAAGTAATTGGGTACTATTTCCTCACCTGTATCTGAGTATCTTGGCTAATTGGGATACGGTTGCTTGTGTATGTCTGATGTTAGTGTTTGTGTCAGTGATTTAAAAATAGGATCGCTTCCTGCTTTTAATTTCGTATCTGTTCTTTGTCCTTCCGTGTAGTAAGAGTGAAGACCATACAGTATTTTGGGCTTTGTTGTGTTATTTTGTATGGTTTCGATGGTGGTGCTTCTCAGCAGTCAAAGTTCATCGGTTTGCAAAGTAATCAATGTGTGCAGTATAAATATAACTGTTGTTGCTTTATAACTGAGCCTCTCGAGCACTGTTCTGTTTCAATAACTCTCTGCAGGGAATAATTGTCGCAGAGGGGTCTCATTTCCCAGTACAACTTAGAAAATAAGTGAGGCTGGAAAGCCCCCAGGCAAGGAGAGATTGTCATTGTTGGCTGTGTTCATCTATTGTATTTACAAGGTTGCAGGCAGCTGCCTTGATCGTTCCTCGGTCCTTTTGTTGTGGTTTTGTTGTGTTTTTTTTAGAGCTTGAGTGGTCTTAGTGATTTGAGATTTCCTTTACATTTAACACAGAGGGCTGAAGGAGTCGATAAAATAACTTTTAGATGGCAGAACCAGAAGAATTTTCTGTGAATTGCCACAGGACTTTGCACTTATTGCATTGCTTGCTTCATTTGCTCTTCTCTTTCATGTAATTCCTGATGTCTGCTGGGGTGGAAAGATTGCAGAACAGGAAACGTCTTCCATTCCATCTTGTTTTAATATTTTACCTTTCTTCATTTGCAGTTTTACAGCAGCACGTTTGTTGAGAATTAGGGGGTAAGAGTTAAGAAAGTGCTTGGACTGCTTTGCTTTGACGCAAAGTATTTGCTACAACTCAAATCAGGATTTCTAAAACATGACTGCTTTTCCTTTTGGAATTTGGACAAGCTCTTCCGAGAGACACGTGGTTCATTGTGGTCCCTGAAAAAGATGGTTGGGTTTTTTTCTGTTCTGCATAGAAGTCTAAGGTTTCTGCTTCATTACTTGAGGGATAGTGTTCAAAAGTATTATCTGAATCTAAATCTTGTCATCACTGTCTTGGAAAGTTCATGCTTAAGTCTGTATTTAATTCCAAATTACTGCTTTTTATAAAAGAGCCACAAACCACTAATTTTCTCTTATAAGAAACATTGGTTTGTGTTTTTCTTGAAGTCCAAGTGTGGTTTGGACATCTGTGGATGGTGGGATTGAGTTCTACACGGTTCTGTGTAATCTGTGTAATTAAATTGTGTATTATGATCCAAATACTGGTCAGTGCCCAGTACTGAATAATCTGTGCCTCAGAGTAGCTGATGTGTGTTGGTGTGTGGCCATATGAAGCTTTGCAATACAGTTGCATAAAAACAAATTTGATTTTTAAGCTGTTTAATTTACCTGCTTGCCGAGAAAACAAATCATCCTGCCTTCTGTCTGGCTGTCATCTTTGTCAGGGTTGGTAGATGGTGGTTGAGCTTTGTGTGTTTTGGCTTGGGTTTTTTGTGTTGTTCAGATTTTGTTTTTCTTTAGTTTGTGAGATAACATTAAGATGATGAGATTTGGCCAAAGCATTCTTAATTGCAACTGGAATATGCCTTTTGCGTTCCCTAGCATGTGGCTGTATAATCAAAGCACTTTTCTCCAGACAGTTACAAATTCTGTTTATTGTTGAGTTACAATATAGGTCCCTTTACAGAACATGTGAGCAAACAGAATGGAGAAGGCTGAATGTTCTCTGCACAAATGGGAGACTGCTGCACTCTGGCTTCATTTGCTAATGAAAGTTTGAAGACATTTACCTGTCAGGAAAGAGACTCATACCAAGGAGTTTTCCACTGAGCCGGGATTGTTGTCTTTGTAGTCCAAATACATTTATTTTTAATGCAGACCGCCGTATGTCTAGGGAGAAATACATTGCTTGCAGGAGAGGTTTAAAAATAGGATTGTCAACTTCTAATGTGTCCTTACTTTGGAGCTTTCAACATCTATCCTAAGTATGCTGTGAATCAAACAAAAAATCAAATTATAGCAGCATACCTATTGTCTCCTGCCCTGATGTACTGCAAGGAAACAAAGTAAGGGAGAAATAAAATCCCTTTATTGCGAGAAAGTCAGCACTTGAAGGACAGTGCGTCTAGCTGAATGCAGGGAGTGGAGATTGGAGGAATATTTCTGTAGACAAATTCAATATGTTGAGACGTTTAAGTGTAATGAAATTTGAGATAAAGTTCTGTGATTTTTATTGATGAAATACTTAGCTTTCTACAGGAATGCAATATTACCATGGGATGTTTGCACTGCTATATAAAACATTCTGAATGTTTGAAACTGTGATTTATAGGAAAAAATGTTTTGTTTGACAGACTGGCTTTTTTTAATATGCAGTGAAAGCATATTACAAATTAGGCTTTCAACTTCTTTATTAGTTACTGCATTGGAACTGTTTTGACAAAGTTATCATCTAGGTTTTTATGAAAATTAGGGCTACTTGTCCAATTCCTTATGCTTCATAGAGACTATCAAAATATTCTGTGTGAAGTGCAGAACTTGATGGTCCCCCAGGGAAACTTGTAAGAGCATTTAATAGTGAACCAAGAGATTTCACTGAATGCTTTGCAGTTCAGAAGCTGAAGGAGGACTTCAGTTGGATCCAGATGGTGGTAATAGGTACAGGAAAATCTCCAGATGCTTTATTTTTTAAAGAAGATTGAAAAATAGGAGTTTTTAACCTTTTGGCTTGGTTTCCAATGTGCAGATCTGGAGGAAGGGCAGAAAATCTAAAGTTCTTTTGAAGGCCATTTTGACTGACTGGGGTTTAGATAAAGATTGCATTAACAGGAATGAATACTGGTTTTATTTGTTTAAGTTCAGGTATTGTTTGTTTAATTGTGAAGGTGCAGAAGGAAGATTTGTCATTTGGGTTTTTAACATGGAGGAGGGGGAAATGGCAGCTCTGAGGGTCGGCAGGCATTTAAAACCTTTCTGTTTGGTTTGTGGCAGTGTTGAAATACAGGCTCTGACAGTGCTCAGGGTTACTGTGTGAAGTCTTTCTGCTAATGAACTGCTGTTTCCAAGTTGTGGAAGTTTCTAGGCTATACCTGATGATAAATACCATTGTTCTGAGGCTGAACACATATCTAAGATTCATCTATATGAGCCCAAAATACTCCAGTTTCACAAGCACTGCAGAAGAAACTTTGCCCAGATTTACCCCATTGTACTGAAAATCAGCAATAGGATAGGAGATGAGTTGTGGCAGAAACTGCTAAGAAAAGGCAGCTGAATTGAATTGCTTGGGAACCTGGCTGCAAATAGAAATACAAGGCCGTCAGTTGAAACATCAGAAAAAAACCTTTTAATGTTGAGGTGGTGGCCCAGAGAGGCTGCAGAGCCTCCATGGACTTAGGAGATACTCAACATGTGACAAAGTGTCCTGAGCATCCTGTTCTGGATGACCCTGCTGGGAGCAGAGCCTTGGGCTGGATGTTCTCCAGGGTCCCCTTCCAACCTCTGTTATTATTGTCAGTTATTCAGTCAAATTGGGAACAAAAGATCCTCCTGAACTTGACCATAAAAATAAAAAAATTACTATTCATCAGTCCAGGAAGCCTCCTACAAGATCTTTATTCAAATTTGAAAGTGAGCTTGAGGCTGTGTTTGAAAGCAACATGAGTCAGTTCAGGCCTTTGATAGTTTTCCATCAAAATACATTAATGCATCAGAGTACATTAATATATTAATAAAGATGTTGTTAATTCTTGTATCTTATAATTGATACTGACTGCAAGTCTTAAACACACTAATTTGACACTGTGTTTTTGCTGTGGAACATGCTCGTGTTTTAAATCCTCAAACCAAGCGGAAAACCCAATTAATACACAGAAAGTGTGCGAGCTTAACGAACTTGGTAATCTTCCTGAGTTCTCACAGTTAGGGTGTAAATAAAACCAAGAAACCTTTCCGTGTCAGGAAGCAGGATTCACAAAATACTTTAAGGGGAAGCATTCACCCTAAAATACCCAAACTGCTGTTCTTTTTGGGAGAAGTGAAATGAGGGAGGAATTTTTTTTTTTTTTGCCTTGTAAATACTGTGCAGATGAAGTCATTAAGGTATCTGCAGTAACAACTTTATTTTAAGTTAAATAGAAGTGATCTTGCAAGTGGAATTTAATGAACATATATTTTATTAGGATTCAATCTCTGATTCTTTCCCTTGTTTCTCATGAAGAAGGCAAACCTTTGGCAATCTTTGAGTTTGTTGCTATGATTTAAGATGGAGGAAAATGGATCTTTAACTTAGGCAGGGTGAGGGGGCATCTGGTTATCTCTGCATTTTGGGTACAAAGTACTGTATGAAATATTCCATCTTGCGCTTAATGATGGGTTGTTATAATGAAAAAGAAGTTTGTCAGCTAACTGGCTACACAAGTGGGGCTCCCAGGGGAGAGTTTGGCTTCAGGTACAGAAAAATGAGGTATTGTGCAGTTCAGGGTTGAGTCCCACAGAATTGGTCCCTCCTGACTAAGGCAGGCTTTGGGAAAGATTGCTGAGCTCTGGAGGTCTCACTGCTGAGAGAGAACTATTCTGTTCATGACACTCTCAGCAAGTTCAGGCATGGCTGAACAGATTGTCTTTTACAGCTCTCACCGAGCAAGGAAAATCAATTAGGAGTTTAAATGGATCCAGAGAACTGCTTAGTATTTCCATGAAGGCGTGTTTTCTCGAACTGGGAGTGAGGTATCCAGCCATTCCTTGTTGAACAGGAAATGCTCATTTCCTGTCAAACTACACAGTTTGAGAAACATTTCACTTGAATTATATGGAATCATTATTTTTAGCTTTGTGAGGATGAGGTGACTGGGATCAGAATTTTGTGCTGATTGACCTATTCACATCATGCATAAATTCTATGATAGATCCACTTTTACCTTCCCAAAGTATTCCAGTTGTTTCAGCAGGCAAATCCACATACCGATGTGTTGAACCGAACTTCTCTCAGGCAGGCTGGAGTCAGGTTTTCTTGACGTTCTTCTGCGTCAGAACCTCATATTTCATCTGAAGTATGAGGCAAGGAGGTGAAAGCCAGCCCTGCAAAACTGCAGCCTCAGCCAGGAGCGATTTGAGCAGTTGAATGTCGAACTCAGGTAGAGTTAGGATTAAATAAAGCTCTCAGGATGCATCAGTTCTGCTTGACCAGCCTGTGCAGGTCCATTATCTCACCAGTGTCCTTGATCAGAGAGTTCTTCTGGGTGCCTGCCTTGTGTTGATCGAGTGTCTGGAGGATTTGTGAAAGTTTGGTACAAATCTCTGACCCCCACAAAATTAATGGGTATCTAAACACTAGGCATTCACTCTCCTTTTATAATGGAAGGAACCACAAACGGTTTGTGAGTGCTAAATTTCTTGATTTGTTGGCTCCTTTTATTAAAAAAAAAGAGGGGGATTTGCAAGCTAAATAAAAATTGATGAGTTTTTAATAGAAAAATAATCTCATTAAAACTGTGTAACATTAAATATTGTCTAAAAATTACTAGGATACACACTTGTAAAAGTAAACTCTCCTGTGTTGCTCAGCAATTGCTGGAGGCTTGGCTTACAAAAGGAATAAGTTTCTTTATATTTATTGATACTAGATAAAATTAACATGGATTTGGTGTCAGTCGTGGTTTTTTTTATTTAGGAAACGTTCAGGAATGCTATGGGGTTACTTCTGTGTCAGATAGTTGAGCTTTTTTAGGAGATGATGTCAGTGAACCTCCACAATTCTGAGTCTGTACTCCTATCTCCTACATCTGATGGCTTCAACCAAACATGCTAACAATATCCAGGCCTACCTTGCTAGTGGGAATGTTTTATATTTGATAGCTCTGTTCCCCAAAGAATTTAGCATGCTTTACAGCACACCAGGCCTGCAGTTCTACTGCAGAATATGCCCATTTACAAAAGATACACTGAGCCTTGAAGTTCACCACCTCAAGGAAATTCCAGCTCTCTCCTTTGTGAAAAGAAGCTGCTTCAGAGCCCCGTGTTTTTTCCCTTGTTGCTTTTCCTACAACTGCTGTTATCTCAAGAGATTAATATGTTGGAGAGAAGCCTGGGCTCCAGTCTTTGTTCTTTTTGGTAATTGGATGCTGGGTTCTGTGGAAGGGGTATCTGATCTCACCTGCCCGGAGCGCACAGAGAACACATCATTCAGCAAGCAGAGAAAGAGCAGTGGATCTCACTGGGTGTTTCACCTGGAGGTTTCATGCATTCAGGACTGCAGCCTTGCTGTGGCATGGTAATCACATTCAAAACGCTGGTTTATGGTGGGGAACAGTAGAGGCAGAGAAAACAGCAGAACCAAAAGAAAAAGCAGAGTGGGGGAAAACCTCCCCGAACTGTTGAGATCATGAGCAGATCACTCAGATCTTTGTCTATAGAGAGCAAACAGTTGCTTCGATGGATAGCAGGAACTCTTATATCTGCAAGTTTATAGTAATCCCTGGAAGTGTCTTTTGCAAAGATATGTGAGTTAGCTCATGTTCTGTTTGTAATTTTATCGACCCTTACATTTGTTTTATAGTAAAGTGTGCTGCCAGGTTCAGAAATGCAGGAGAGGTGTTCATGTTGGGCTCTGTATCAGCACAGGCACCCCCACAGGGCTTGGTATTTCTCTGTTGCATCTGAGCAATTAATTTCCTTCAAAAAGCTGGGGTTTGTCTTTTCAATTTTAAGTCTGTTTTGTGAAACCTTTCACGCCTATGATTCATTAGTGTTTCAGATTTCAGGTTTAATCAGGAGAGATAGCCATGATTGTTTTTGCAGCGATGTTGTCTTGCTTTTATGATTTAATCCACATGACACTCTAAGCATTCATATCGCCTTCATTTGATTTATCTAGCTAAATATGTCACTCTCCTTTTGTGACCTTTTAGCTATCCATTGTGCAGTGCATTTTACCACTTTTTTTCTGTTCTACCCTGTTCAATTTGGGTTCCTCCTCCTCAGATTTATTTAACTGGTATTTTATATACATTTTAAGAGATTTCAGTGCTGTATAAGTGATGCTTTCCTTTTTCATCTGATCCATTTCCAGGCTTTATTTTCACAGATAGTGAGAGGCAATTTAGTAGCTCTGCTGGTGACAGAGGAAGGTCCTACTTGTCTCTCTCTGTCTACCTTCCATTGATCCTGGGTTTTGGGGTCGTTCAATGGGCTAACCCAGGACAAGGGATAAACTCTTAAGGAAATCCTTTATAATTGTGAGTATGAAAAGTGCTGGGTTACTCACAGATTTTGTAGTCTCCATCATTTTTTTCAAGGGATTTTTCAAAAGCCATCTGGAGATGGTCCTGGGCAGCTGGCCCTGCTTGAGCAGGAGGGGTTGGTGACCTCTGGTAATTCCTGTCCAGCCTCCAGTGGTCTGTGAATCTGTGGCACATTTCCTCAGTATTGTTTCTCTTAATGGGCCTCACTCTACTCTGAATGAGAATTTATAGAGCTGGGGCTTCAGGAAAAAGGGAAAAATTATTCTTATGGTGATCTTTCCCATTTCTGAGATGAATGATGTGTACAAGCCAGTGTCTGTCTTCCCTCATCTAGTTTCTTTGAAATTTCTCTGACTAGCAGGTGCTGGTTTAAGATTTTTACCTAGTGTGGCATTCAAGCGCATCCTGCAGTTGTTCCATAAAATCTTTCAGTGTGTACTTAATTGTCCTCTCTTAGATGAATCTGTGGGAATGGGGCTGAATGCCTCTAACCCCAGTGAAATGAAAATGGGATGAGGACCTCAGGGCTGTGTCTGTTCCTGACAGATCTGGTGGTCCAAGTGGCCCTTGGATTCCCACAAATCCAGCAGCTGGCCTGCAGCACTCAGGAGGTCTTTCCTGTGTAGTTCTGCTGCAAATGTGTGTGGAAAAACAGTGTGGTGATCGCTGTTGTTTTGATAAAATGCCTTTACTTGTGAAGGGCCTAAGGAATTGCATCATGTTGGTGGCTGTGTTTTTTAACTTGGTATTTTTTGCTTGACACACTTTTAAAAGTGTAAGTGGCTTGCTGTATTCTGAATTATTAGTATTATAAATGGACACCAGTATAGGAGCATATGTAGATTTAAAAGATTGATGCCTGGTTTGTACTAATATTGTGCCGGTATGAATTGCTTTCCATGCAGAAAAATTAAGTTATTATAACTCTTCCCTTCCTAAAAACAGGATGCTCATTTTAGCTCAAATAGCAGCCATTTATGTGTGTCTCTGTGAAAGTGAAAAGGCAACATATTGTTTTGTTCATCTTTCTCTTGTACATTGTCTAGTTTACACATAAACTCTTAATCTTATCTATTGCATACTTTTTAATAAAGAGAACTGACTGATAATAAAGAAAGAAAGGTAGAAGTTGATTACTGAAGTGCTGTTCACAGATGATGATATTCCTGGTAAATTCTGCTTCTCACTGCTTACAGTAGTAAAAACTTGTAAATAATGTATTTAGGTGGAATTTGAATGCATCTGCATTCCAGAACAAACTTAAGAGACCAAAGGCTGACCTTTTGCAGGACTTTACTGAATTCTCTGCAAGTGCCAAGTCCCAGTGCTGGAGGTTCACTCCTGTAAAACCGAGTTTGAGTATCCTCTCTTCTGTTTGTAGTGGAATACCGTGAGTCTTGTTGTGTGAGAATCGTGAATAATAATCCTCAGCCTTCTAGAAAATAGTTTCAAAATGAATCAAACCCCTGACTATAAAAGCCATATGTTATGCATGGATGTATGGGGAAGTGTGATCGTAGATTTGGCTTTTATGGAGTATGTAAAACCACTATGGGATAGTATGGTTTTTATGGGGTTTGACCCGTGTTTGTGGCCTGGCCAGAACTGAGCTGACTTTACTGGGTTTAGGTGGCTAGGTTGGAATCTTGCATTCTGTTTGTGTTTATAGTTTCTGTGATTTGGGTATTACCTTTCTTTGGGGTTTTGTTGGGGAGGGGTTGGTGTTTTTACATTTTGTTTTGGTTTAGTTTTTTAAATCTACCTGAAGGTAACTTCTTGTTGTCTGAATATACTTCTCTTTGGCACAGCAGAGAAAACAAATGCAGCTCTCTTTTTAAATCTACTCTGCTAAGTAGACAGTGCAGTTGAAAACAAAAAAAAAGTTTGAAGATAAAATGCACTAAGGGAGGAACTAATAGAATTTATCTTTCTTCCAAATACATTTGTCACAAATATGTATAGTCTGAAAGCTTTGCTATCCAGACTTGTGTGTGGTAGAAGAAAAACCCTCGCGCTGGGCAGGATCCACTGATCCCCATTGGAGCCTGAGGTGCACTTGAGCCCCCACAGCTCACCAGTTCTGCAATCTGTTCTTCCCTTCATGCAGAACTGCAGTTTCAATTTTCAAAAGCAATCGTGCGTCGCTGTTACAGGATTAGTTTTACTTATTTTGTATTTTGCTGAAGTGCTAACCCCTCCTCTCCCTGCAGGTGTCCACTGGGACAGCTTAAAAACTGAACTCACGTAGGTCCTTGTAGATGAGGGGTGAGAGCTCTTGGAGCTGTGTATAATTGCAGAAATACTTGTATCACTCAGATTATGTTAATGCTAAAATGATTATGTGCACTTTAGCTGAATAGTTGTCTAATTCTTCCAGCTGTGCCTTGACAAATTACCATAGAAATAACCATTAATTTTCTGATCTATAAAGGGAGAAATCATTTGATCTTTTTCCAATTATTACTGAGTAATTAAATGATAAATTACCCACATGTAAACTAATCTTCATCTAACAAAACAGTCCCTAAAATTGCAAGGCTCTTGTACTGTGGCACCGGAGAAGTGAAGTGGGTGCTGATGTTAAAAGAGTTATAACTCACAAGTGTAGTGAAAAATGAGGGGTACAGTCTACTGGAAAGTGAGGAGCAGGGAGACCTGGAGATTTATTTCTGCTCTATATATTTCTCAACTAGATTTGCTGTTCATATCAAAAATTATGCTTGACTTACAGGCTTTTAAAAATAATTTTTGTCTTCTTATCTACCTGTTATATAATTACAAGGATATAGAATCCTGGAATGGTTTGGGTTAGAAGGGACCTTAAAGCTCACAGGGACACCTTCTACTCTCCCAGGCTGCTCCAAGCCCTGTCCAGCCTGGCCTTGGACATTTCCAGGGCTCCAGGGGCAGCCAGAGCTGCTCTGGGCACCCTGTGCCAGGACCTGCCACCCTCACATGGAATAATTCCTTCCCACTATTCCCTCTTGTTCTGTCCCTCCAGGCCTTTGTAAACTTTTCCTGTGGGCTCCTTTTAGGCACTGGGAGGCCCCAATTAGTTCATCCCAAAGCCTTTCCTGCCCCAGTCCGAGCAGTCCCAATTCTCCCAGACTTTCCTCACGGGAGAGGTGCTCCAACCCTTTGGTGACCTCCTGTGGACTGGAGACAGTGAACGTGTTAGAGTTCTTGTGTCCCTTATGAGGCATGGTAAAACCGCAATTTTTAATGGCAATATTGTTTGTTCTTTAAGTCTTTCTAGGTTTGATTGATTTTGCTTTAATGTGAGAATAAACTAGGCACAAGCTATACTTGAGTATAAAATTGGGATCCAGATAGTTAAATATCCGAGCTCCTTAAAGAAGTTCTAAATGATGTTAAAAGTAGGATGGATTGGAGTTAAATCTGGTTTTACAGAGAGCCTGGGAATGAGCTGTGCTTGTGGAGACCAGCAGCAGCCAGGCCAGCAAGGCCCTGGAATACGCAGCTGAGCGAGGTGACACGGCTCAGGGTGGAAGAGGTGGAAGAACTATGCAGGTGTTCCAGGGACTGAAACCTTTGCTGGCTTATTCTGCCAGCTCTGTGAGCCTGTCTGCATGCCTTACACTCGACATTCCTGCCTGCCTTTGATGAGACATCCCCTCTCATGTCTGTGTGGAGTGTTCCTTTGTAAACCAGAGGGAACGTGGCAAGGAAAGACAGCCTGGCGCTTGCTTTGGTTTTTTTTTTTTGATTCATCCCCTTCCAGCTCTGGGATGAGGTCAGTAGTGCCTGCTGCTCCTGGGCCTTTGAACCAGCAGAATTCCTTGTCTGGGGCCGAGCTGGGAGACTTTTGCTGACATTGTTTACATCCCTGTGCTTCCACATGTGTGTAAATGTATATTCTGTATGCTGCTCGATACACAATTGACTTACTGCCACATCCTATGTCTATAATAATAGCAGTCTATTACATATACACTGCTGAGGGGTTTAGTGCTGTAATTCCTGCTGGCTTTCCTTTAAGTAGTAATAATGTGAATAATGGCTCTTTAATCACCTCCTCCTCTTGGCAGCTCTTTCAACAGAAGACTTAAAGGCATTAAGTGTTCCTGTAAGATGCTGTCAGAATTGCTTTGCAGGTGTTAAAGAAACTGATGTCATATTTTGCCAACTGCCTTGCAGTTGTCTCAGTTTGTAAGTATGTAAAGCTCCTCAGAAATTGAAAAAATTATGTATTTCCAGGCATAAGGAGTGGCTCAAAAGATTTGAGCCTGTCATATGAATAGCATTTGCCAAGAGTGGAGTTTAGACACCTCGGTAGCTAAATTAGAAAAGGTCTGTGGTGGCAATATTTCAGAGTGGCTTAGAAAAAAAGAATGAAATTTAAGTTCTGTTAAATTCTGTCTTCTGAGTTGCTTTGTTTTGTTGCAATAGCTTCTGTCTCTACTTTTGTCTTTCTGCTGATGGGAGGTGGCTTTTTTATTAATATGCTATTGCCAGTAGGGAACCAGTACATATACTAATGTCTATTAAAAATAATTCTGGGCTCACCCATGCATGCAGTAATTAGGATTGTGAGCACCCAAGGAAAATGAGTGTATAATATCTTCATTAAAGCAGGATAATAGAATTTTACTTACCGATTAGATAATTCAAAGAGTTTAGAACATTAAATTTCCTTTCATTTTTATGTTATTACTATTGATGTGGCTATTTTGATAGTACATTGTCTTGTTAATGCGAGTTTTATTGGGGCAGGAACATGTGGAAAATCTGGAAGTCTAATCAATTAGAAAAATTCTGTTTATTTTGGTAGACTGTGTTTACTTGGATGTCAGTTACTTGCCCAAGAAAAAAATTTGCATGCATGAGAGCAAAGAAAATAGTTTCTGTAAAACGTTGTATAACCTTGGTTTTGTCCTTCTCGTTAACTTCAGAGTCTCACTGAAGTTTGTTGTCTGAATCTCTAGTTAGTTTTTTTTTTCCTGGTAAATTCAAACTCCTGTCCACATCATTTTACCTTGAAGCTGGCTTCTGTTCTGAATCTTAGTAACACTGAAGGTATTTTGCAGTGAAATACCTGAGGTGCAGAGACTGGAGTTTCCCCAGTCTGTGTAGCCCTCCATGTGTTCACTCTGTAGCAATTCTTGTGCATTTTGGTGTATAGTTTCAAATAACCATGCTTTCACCAGTTAAATGTATGGCAGCAAGTCAGAGAGAACCGGCAATGTGTCTGCCTTGCCTCCAGTGGCTGCTGGATTTGGTACCCTGAAGGAAGCCTGTGTGGAAGAGGGCGGTTTGAATACCAGCGGTGTGAACTTTAAATCGGGATAGGTGTTTGGTAGGTGCCCATTTTCTTGGGCAGCCTACTGTGAATCCTTTACACTGCAGCTCTTCTGGGTTCCAAACCGCCAAAGCAAAGTCCCTGATTGTACAATCGAGTTTAAAACTGGTCCCAGCCTTTACACTTAGCTGTGTTTTCCCAGTGTCCTGGCTCCTGCTGCTGCCCAGCGTTGAAAGGTTCAGTGTCAGGCAGAACTATCATTTCCACTCTGCTGATCATTCTCTGAGTGCTGCTGAATTTTCCTGAATTTCAGTGAAGTGAGATTTAATCATAATCCACAGAAGGAAGTCCTCTCAATTCGAGTCAGGGCTGTGTTGCTGCAGGACAAAGGCTTATCTGTGCCTGTGTCCATCCTCCAGCATGGGCAGCTCTGAGTGCTCCCCTCCTGCTCTCTGCCGGCTCCCTCTCTTCTCCTGTTGCCTGCAGTTTCCACTCCCATGTGTTCATCTTGCTTCTGGCTCTCCTGCCCTAAGCTGTAGCAGTGTGTTTTATAATCTTGTTGTATGTTAATTTGTGGTTCAGTCCATGTACCCCCATTGTAATACGTTTTTGGTTGTACCCCGTTATCCCCTCCCCACAGCCACGTATCCTTTCACTGTTCCCCTTCTCTAGGGACATGTCTGTCAGCCCAGGGGTCCATCCCTGCTGCTGGAAAGCCCCTGAAGGGCCTCGAGTGATAGGCTGTAGCCAGAGGGGTCCCCCTCCCTTTTAGGGAGATTGGCCCCCCCAAGGTGTCCCTCCCCCCTCGGGCTACTCCCTGCTTTACCCTGCTTGGTGAATCCCCTGCTCCCTTCCCTTCCCTCACTTGAGCATAAAAGTATCTGTTCATCCTTTGTTCTGGGCTCTGCCAAGGAGAGACCTTGAAGCAAGGAAGTCCTGTCAGGAGCCCCAATAAACTTGTGTGCCAACCCCTCTGCAGAGCCCTCCTTTCTCATCACCTTTGTCACCTCAGCCCTGGGGCCGGTGCCGTGAGTTGGGTGCTGAGGAACCCCCAGGATCAGCGGGTCTGCGTGGCACAGAGCTGTACCTGCTGCTGCCTGCAGTGCCAGGGTTAGCCCGGGCTGGCAGAGTGGGCACTCGGAGAGGCACCAGTGACACTAAACACTGGCATGCTTTTAGCTCTCATCGTGCTATCTTCAGACTGGGCTAATCAGCATTTCCCTGGGGAGTTTACAGCCGTTGTTTCCTTTCCTGGGCAGCAGTCAGGTTAATCCTTAGCACTTGGAAGGGTTCAGCATCCACCTGGCTCCAAAGGGCAGGAGGCTCCAGCTCCTTCTCACCCCAAGATGTTTGTGAGTGCTCAGTTTGTTTGGCACAACCCCTCATCTGTCCTGAGCTGGTGGAGGCAGCTGCTCATTGGGTTGAATTTTAGAGGTTTCTGCTAAAATTGGTGCCTCCAAATGAATCTCATGGGACTGCTGGGCAGGCCAGCAGAGATGCAGGGATGTTTGCACTGGAATGCCCCATCCCAGGCAGAAAGCTGTGAGGACATGCTAAGACATGCCCTGACATGTGTGTATTTTAGAAATCTTGATGCCAGGCCTTTTATTCTGACAGCATTTAGGCCACAATGGCTCCAGGTGAATCAGGAACCCTAATTTTGGATATAATATGCACAGCTCAGGCTATGGCAGTTTCCTCTTTAAGGGAGATTTCTGCCAGTCTCAGAGGCCCTCACATTCTGTATCCGCAAATGCACAATCCATCTTTAATTTCTGTATATCATTACCAGAACTCTAGATGTATAAAAGGTATTAATCAGGGAAATGCAGGTATTGGATTTTGTTGAATTAAGGTAATCCGTTAATTGATTGAAGATGATTCACTGCAAGTTGTGGTACTGAACTCAAGATATACTTTACAATACTTCACTGTTGCAATGATTAATGGACTTGTCATTTTATCTTATATGAGGAACTGGGTAAAGTGACCTTGGAAGGATATTTTCATGATTGTTTTTAATACATAAGGGGAAAAAAAATTACCCAAAGTACTGCTACACTATGGAAATAATTTTGAACTTCAAAAATGTTGTCAAAGGCCTGTGCTGTCAACAGGATTTAGACAGATATGGTCTGTATAAGAAGATTCTGGCTTTTCACTTCTTTGAACATTAATAAAACCTCTCTGAGCCATTCCCCAATTTAAATAATGAATGAGCTGTTTTCGTAGCTCTGTCTCCCATACATACCCTCAAGTAATGTGTCTTATGCACTGAATAAAAGCCAGGAGCATTTTTCGGTTGATTTCTTAATGTCATAGGAGTTACACTTTTATGTGCCTGTATCCACACTCCCAAGGGCATGTATTCATCCTTGGCAAATGTCTAGGAGAGGTAGGCAGCTGCCCAGGAAATGGGAGTGCCATGTCCTTTGTTTTTTCCTTGAATGTGGTAGTGCTTCCAAGTATAGCAGCAACAGAAATATCCTTTGCTTCCCTTCTCAGAACTGCCTTGAAAAAAACCAGTTTCTGCGTGGAACTGCCTCCCTGGGATAAAGCTGAGGTGCCAGCCTACATTTTAGATACTCAAAGCCATATGTCCACACCAGCGTTAAGCTGTTTCTGTGCAGTCTATGTAGTCTATATGCAGGAAGTGGTAGGACTAAAGAAATGAAATTTATGGGCATTTAGACCCAGATGGCTTCTCTGCCTCCTCAATTGATATGCCTCCTCTTCTGAACTGAGGATTTCTAACTAAAGTGTGTGTTATCCTTATTAAAAGTATCTTGTGCTCTACAGAGGCAGCAAAGGGTGCTTGCTATGTTCACCAGGGTTTCCAACGTCATTTTAGATCTGAAATATTGAGTTAGGAGAAACAAACAATACCAAGAGAGCGTGCTGAGGAAGAACTGAAAGTTATGAACGGTATGTGCCGAAGTATCTGCTTGGTGTCGCTGGGATATTTTAAACTAATATTGTTTGGGGAAATAAAAGCCTGAGTCTGTATCCAAGTAGATGTATCACATACTGAAATTTAACAGGCTGGGTCTGATTTTCTGTCTCTCTCTGTTTTTTATTTTTTGTAACAAAGAGGAAAAACAGCCCCTAACCGAGACTGCAGGTTCAAAGTTGATATCAATCAACACACGTCTGCTGAAGGCAGAGTTAACCCTTCCACAGGTTTCCAGACCTGTGTGGAGTCATGTCACGAGGAAATCTCAAGGAAAATGGATCCTTTTGAAGAGGAGTGGTTGTCCAGCCGACATGACTTGGCGTTTTCCTGTGGGACTCTGGGTGTCAATGGAGACATGACCTTACAAGGGCCACAAACACCCCAAGGGCTTTGTGATGCCACCCCTATTTTTTTCCTTCTCAAACCCCAAACCTCTCCCCGCTTCTGTCATTCCCTTCACCATGTTGAGAGGGAGGAGGCATTAGTGATGTTAAAAGCTACAGTGTAGAAAATGTTTGAAGTATCACTTACTGCTCTGCAATGTGTAGTTGGAGAGTTACTAACTGGATGAGAGAGGTCTCTGGCCCGCTTTAGTGCCAAACGTTGGTTTTCAGTGCTGACACAGTCTGTGGTGGCTGAGGTTTCCTGTTCAGTTATCAGGCTGGGGATTATGAGACTTAGGAAGGCTTCTAAATTGAGGTCTATGTTGACCTGGATTAAAAACACAGGATAGAATTCTAGACACCTGCTGTGCAGTGCTGTGTTAAGATGTAGGGAGCAGATGGGGTTGGTATGATAAGGAGGGTGAGAATCCTCTGCTGCAGCCTTGCTCCTGAAACTGGAAGGCTGCTCTGCTCCGTGGGATGAAAAACACTGGCTTTTCTCTGCAGTCTACAATGGGGGGAGGTGGTTTAGTACCCTTTTCTGAAGACAGAATTCTTTTGTTTTACCCTTTCTGTGGAGTTATGCCCATGGCATCATCTTGGGATCCAATTCTACCCCCCCTGTGGCTTCAGAGAGGAAGGTTATCTGTCTGTGATGAAAGCTGCTAAGCTGCTGAAGTTCCTCATGGTTGGCAAGATGTTGCACTGGCATTATGGAACTGCAGCCAAGCAGTGTGGGCAAGGGAATGGCAGGAGCAGGAAAGGGATTGCCGCCCTACCCTCCCTGCTGTGCCCTTTGGAAGGTCACCGATCAAGTGATAAACCTGAAACTGGGCAAATTCACTGGTTTAATTTCTTCCTAAATCTCTCCTACAATCCCTTTCCTAGGCTATGAGAATGGGGGAATTTTTCCTCTTCTTTGCCTTCCAACTTTCAGTAATTAAAATAGTGCCTGCAAACTCCTCTCTTCAGATCATGCAAGAACATAATGGGATCGACTCCCTACATCCCAGAGGTCCATTGAACGTGGAATTTTTTTCTCAATGAAATTCCATGTCTGAGCCCAAGCTGGTTTAACTGAGATCAAAGTCAAACTACTTGAAGTAGTATTTTCAATTTAGTTCAGCTTGTGTGATGATTCACGCACAACAGAAGAATTGGTATCCCTTGAACTTTTGTATTAAGTCTCTTCACAAGTAATTCTAGCGTTGGTTCTTTTGCATTAATCCAGTGCTAATGTTTAAATTAATATTTTTAGTAGTGAAGCACCATATGCAAGCTACAAAATGAAAAGAAGTATGAAACCGTTAATCTGAAAGGAATTTTTAGTTACAATTTTCTTTGCAAGCAATGCCCCTGCTTAGCTCAAATTACTTTCTGTGTACCAGGGTAGTCCTGCTATTTCCTTCAGTGCTATTTTACTTTGAGAACACATCAGTTATTTTTGTATAAGTGAATCTGTCATATGAAGGAAAGTGATAATTGCTGTTTTAAGCTAACTCGGTGTTTTAGATGGCGCTGTTTTGTTTTCAGTACGTGTTTTGGAAGAGGCAGAGCAGAACAAATTTAAAAGGTTGGTGATTTCATTAAGGAATATTTAATGATCAATTTTAAATGTTAGCTTAAGCTATTTCAATCTGTTACATCTGTCAACATTTTTAACATAGGAGAAAAATGTGCAAAGATGTTTGCAAGAGATGGTGAATCATGCTAGTTGTTAGGAAATTTGCCTTCAGATAAAACCAGTGTGCTTAGGACTCTGTGCTCTAGGAGGCTACTATATCTCGTTTGGAAGTTTCCATTACTGTGTAGTTTCTTCTGATGAGTCAGGTTTTTTTATTTTCAAGAAATTCTGAATCATTGAATTATAGAATAATTTGGGTTGGGAAAGACCCTTGAGTCCAACTGTTAACCCAAAGCTGCCAAGTCCTGAGTGCTATGTCTGTTGCTGTTGGACACACAGACACACACACACTGGTGAGAAGACATGAACTGTTTATTACAAGATCTGACTCCACTTTTTTAGTATTTCTACAAAGGCCAGGGATTGGGGGAGAAGGTTGACACCTCTCCCCATCCCGTTGGTCAAGACAACTGTTCATCAGCTGTCCGTATCTCCAAGAGGAAAAGTGTAAACTAACTTAATCTAACAAAAACATTGCTTCTATTTATAACACCCGTGTGTGAGAAACTGAGAGCTATGAAACTGTGAGACACACAAGAAGGCTGATAATTCAGGGTGACACATGTCTTCACACCTCTAAATCTCTCCAGGGATGGTGACTCAAAACACACACATCTGGTGTTTGCTGGGGTCCTGGCTGACCTCCTTAGTACTACCCATAATCTTTTCTATATTTTCTTACTCTCCCAAGAGAGAAAGTTCACACTAGATTTTAAAGTGATATTTTGGAATGCATTTGTCCCAGTGATAGGGATAAGTATCAGAGCAGCCCAGGCTCCAATTCATAAATTACTATCCCACCTTGTTTTCTTTAGCAAATCCTCCCAGGAAGGGTTTGGCATGCTCAGCTGTGTGCCATTCAGATGCCTTTGTGTCTTCAGGTTAGCTTTCACTGGAAATCACTAAGATTCAAATATCAGCAGAAGTGAGGAGGTAACAAACAGTAATAAATCTGGATTTTTTTTTTGGTAGGACTTAACTCCTGGAAATTTTGTTTATGCTGAGCTCTGAGCTCTGGGAATCTGTTCTGAAGTGTTCAGCTGCAGGGTTGTGCCCCAAAGAGATCATTCAGTGACTTCCTAGCATGGGAGAATCCCACCCTGATGTGCAGCTCTGCATCTCATCTACCTGTAAATGATATTTCTCCTCAGCCCTGTTCCCCACCTGAGGCTGCAATATTGACTTTTCCAGGAAGGATATTCCATTCTTTTTCCTCTGGTGTTAACAATCCTTGTACAGAGAGGAGGTCTGACACTTCACACTGCTTGTGTGAACAGCACAAATCTGTTTAATTTATAAGGTTTAGCAGACAAAACACAGAGTATGAATTTTAACTTGGACACAAATGTCTCACATGATGCCTGCAAGTATGAGAATTATTTACCTCGTTTTAAATGTATCCCTGAAACTGTGGCGTCTAATTTAGTGAGCATGCAGCAACTGCATTCAAGGTTGCTGAGAGGTGCAGTATTTGTTTCTTATCCAACCCCAGGAGAAGGTCCTGTGATAGGACTAATAAAACACCCTCTATGATGCATCAGCATTTGTTAGAAAAATAAAATAAAAGCAATCACCAAATTTGTAAACAAAACTATCACAGAGACTTGGTTATTTAAATGCCTGATTGTTCAGGACCTTGGATAAGGTTTTTCTTCTTTATTAGTTGGATTTGTTTTTTTTTTTCTTTTTAAAATTCAATTTATGCATTTACTCTGTTCCCTGAATAGCTATATGTCATTATGTATGTATGTGAAAATAAAGTACCCAGTGGTCCTGCTGTTCTTGTTTCTACTACAAACTACAGGTTTGGGAGTTACACTGTTTTGGTTTAGTGTGGAAATCTCCAGATTTTTCAATCAGAAAATTGACTTTTGTTTTTGATTTCATCTGAATTTTGGGGGGACTGAATTCTGCTGTCAGCATAATGTGTGCCTTATCTTTTATATCCATAAAGCACCCTTACAGGAAGGGTGTGAGAGGGAGTTGTTGAACTGAAATATAAAATAGAAATTCATGACAGCTCCAAAAGGGGTGCAAGAAGGATCCTTGTGGTGGTGTTGGTTTGCTAGGAGGTTTGTTCTGGGGAAATGAGGTCGGGCTGTGGGAACAAAGCTCATTAAATGAGCAGGAATAGGTTTTGTGCAACCCCCATTGCTGCCAGGGCTGGGCTAGAGGGACGTATGTCCCAAGAGATCGATCCAAACCCTGCTGGGTTAGGTTGGGGTGAGAAAGGTGTGGGAAGGAGAGGTACAATCCAGCCTGTCAGGAGCTTCCTGTGCCTGCACAGGCGTTTTCATCCTCCTTAGTGCCACCACTGAAGTGTCACCTGCTGTGGCTCTTCCAGGAGTTGGATCTCTGGGCTGGCACTGGGTCTTTTTCTATATTGACAAAGAACAGGAAGGAGTGAGTTCATTAATTATTATGTAGGCAGTAATTACCTACTATCCTCCTGCAGAGAAGGAAAATGTGCTTGGGCAAAAGCTCAATCAGAGCTACGGCTGCTTCACTTGAGGGGTGCTTGTTCTTCAGCTCCCTGCTCTTGGCCGTTACTCATGGGGAGAGAAGACTGGGATCCCCCTGCCAGGCTGAGGTCAGCATGCAGAGGTGTTCCTAGGGAACTTGGTATTTTTCCTGTCCACATGTGAGCGATTTAAGTTCAGACAGTATCTGCTAAAAGCATCCTGTGTTGGAGTGGTCTGTCGCCCTGATTTTTTCAGCCTTGTCTTCTGTTTCACAGTTCCACGTTTTGGGTTCTTTCTGACGCTCTAGTCTGTAAACACAGCCAATGGTATTGTAGTTTCAAGACAGTTTACATTCTTTATCTTAGAGATATGGACAGCTGATGGACAGTTGTCCCGACCAACAGGATGGGGAGAGGTGTCAACCTTCTCCCCCAATCCCTGGCCTTTGTAGGGATACGATATATGGAGTCAGACTTTCAAATAAAGTGGAGTTTTAGTTCATGCCGTCTAATCAAAGTGTGAGTGTGTGTTTGTCTGTGTGTGACAAGCTGTGTCAATGGTCTGCCTGGGGAGGTGGTGGAGTCACCATTCCGGAATGTGTTTAAAGAAAGGCTGGATGTGGCACTTGGTGCCGTGGTTTAATGGAGGTGTTAGGGCTGGGCTGGACTCAATGATCTTGAAGGTCTCTTCCAACCTTGTGATTCTGTGTTAGAAATCCTGGGATTTGTTTTCATTTTTGGTACAAAGGCTTTGCCCTGAGCCATCCAAGTCCAAACCACACCTCAGGTTTATTGAGCAGCTTTGCCGTGCTCCATAATTCCTGGCATCTTGCGTGTATAGAATATTAAAGAAAATATACTGGAAGGGGAATATGGGTGTCTGGTGGAGAATTACTCCCTGAAAAAAAACCAAAAAAAAACCTCAGTTCTGAATTTTGACAGGCTGATTTACTGGAAAGTCGCTTTCCCAGCAGCAGCTTTCAGCAGGATCACACTTGAGAATAGAAAGTGTTTTATTTCTTTCTCAGATGAATTTAACTTACATTTTAATACTGTAATGCGACTTGGTGCACACTTCAACTCAAAGGAATGCAAAGACATTAATTGGCAGTGGATTTACTTGTAATAATTTGGCAGCATAGTGCTGATTGTACAGAATCTGCTTTTTAGCAGAACAAAGTTATGTCCACCTCTTGGGTGAAATGAATGATTTCTGCCCCAGAGATGATCCTGTGGTGATGATGGGTGAGGCCAGGACATCTGCAAATTCAGGTGCCCCTTGCAGCTTTCAGGCCTCTTTCTGAAATGCCCTGCTGCAAAAAAACCCGAGAAACTTTAGTTTTCTTGTGACACCAGATCCCTAAAAACTGTGCTGCAAAAAGATAGTACAAAAGCTGTGGAGGGAAGCAATTTTCAGAAAACAGATTGAACAGCAATAATCTATTTACCCTTCTGTGTTGTTGTGATGGGACAACATCAGATACAGTGGTTTGATGTTGGATTGAGTCTTCAGTGTCTGGATGTTTTTTGTCCCTCACTCTCAGGTCTCACAGCTATTTTCTCAGAGCTTTTATTCATTTTTATTTCTGGTAGACAACATCTAAAGAGCATCTCTGTTATGTCCCATGAAACATGTACATTAAATTTTCTGTTGGGGAAATTTTAGAATCATTAGTATAGCAAGAAATCTTCTGAAAGCCTGTTATCTGTCCAAATTCTCCTCGCTGCAAAAATGAACATCTCAAAGGAAGCAGGTGGGGTGAATTAAATGGCCTCAGCCTCATTGTTGTAATGTTGGACTGCAAATATTTCCTTCCTCGAAAAGCGTTCTCTCTTCTTCTCTGTTCTTGTGTGCCTGTTTCATTGTTCAAAGGCAGAATGACATAAGGAAAAGCTTTGGGGGAAAAAAAAAAATAAGACAGTAATCTTTCAAAAAGGCAAGGTAGGTAACTTGAATTAAAAACATAAAACACAAACAAGCAAAAACCTTGGGCAAAATGCGAGGATCCCAGTGCATGGAGGCACCTTAGGGAGGCATTAACTGGAAATATTTAAATGTTGGTGTTGCTGCCAAAAGAAACAAACCTCTTACTTCTTTCTCAGTCCCTTTCCCCAGCCTGTTCACTGCCCTTGTACTTGTTTCATATGGCTGCACTGTGAACTGTGCCTGAAAGCTGATGGAAATTAAATTTAGCCCAAGTCAAATGCAGTTCATTTGTTTTAACACAGCAGAGTTCTCTGACCCTGGTTTCCTGTGCAGGTCTTACACCAAACCAGGCTTTTACACAAGGAGGAGTTGGGGTGGCAGAGCAGAAATGGGGCTGCAGTGTTCCCACAAAGTAGTGGCTCACTCTGGCATGAGGTATATCTAGAAACAGTTGGGAGAACATGCTGAAAGCCCAGAGTTATGCTGAATCCATGGATCCATCAGCTGTGTACCTCTGGTACCTCTGAGGGGTTTGCTATTTTCTTACCTGTTTTAATATGTCAAATAGAATTCCTCTTTCTTCAGTCACGATTTTCACCGGCTGGTTTTGGGCTGCATTCCAGGGCTTGGAATACTCAGAATGGTCTGAGTCTAATCAACCAGGTTCTTCAAGCCCCTTCCAGCCTGACCTGATGATCAGCTGAGGAGAGGGAGCCCCTCAAGGAGCAGGGTGAGCTTGGTGGTTGTGCTTGGGCAGGGAGCAGGAATGGAGGGGAGTAGGTTTGCAAGAGCAGGAAAGTGGGCTCATGTGGGTTAAGGTTGTAAAATAACAGTAAGGATCTGTTGCCATATTCGGTCTCAGATACTGTTACTCTTTTGTTTTTTATTAATTTTATTATTTATTTATTGGTATTATCTTTTATTAATTTTATTACTCTTTTATTTTGGGGTTTTTTTCCTATTTAACAGCTCTTGGAAGAGCGTCTGCTGGTATCTAGCCTGTGTGCAGTATCCAGTACATAAATGGTATGCTGATGGGTTGTGTTTCTCTGTGTTGAAAGGATGAACTTGTTCTTTATTGGGGTAACCGGGTCACTAATGCCACGACAGCACTGATTTAGTAAGGGAATAATCTTTGTCTTGTGAAACCTGCTAAGACCCTGGCGGTACTATTGCCCCATTAAAGCAGGAAGACGTGTTCCCTTTGCAAAGCTGACAGTGAGAGCCCTAAACCAGAGCCCTGGCCTGGAGCTTGCCTGTAAGCCAGGCTTGTTGAGGTCATTAAGCCCATGTGGCTGTCCCTGTGTGCACACATACACTTAGCTTACTAAGAGTTCTTTTATAAGAAAACTGATAAACTAAGTACTTCAAGCTAAATGTGATGCTGACACCCACAAATGTTTGTAGGAGCTCTATCTGGGCATTGTTCTGCTGCCAGCACAGAGGTTTTAGGTTTTCCTTTAATGGTTTATTTCTAGCTCTGACGGACTNGGCACCTTAGGGAGGCATTAACTGGAAATATTTAAATGTTGGTGTTGCTGCCAAAAGAAGCAAACCTCTTACTTCTTTCTCAGTCCCTTTCCCCAGCCTGTTCACTGCCCTTGTACTTGTTTCATATGGCTGCACTGTGAACTGTGCCTGAAAGCTGATGGAAATTAAATTTAGCCCAAGTCAAATGCAGTTCATTTGTTTTAACACAGCAGAGTTCTCTGACCCTGGTTTCCTGTGCAGGTCTTACACCAAACCAGGCTTTTACACAAGGAGGAGTTGGGGTGGCAGAGCAGAAATGGGGCTGCAGTGTTCCCACAAAGTAGTGGCTCACTCTGGCATGAGGTATATCTAGAAACAGTTGGGAGAACATGCTGAAAGCCCAGAGTTATGCTGAATCCATGGATCCATCAGCTGTGTACCTCTGGTACCTCTGAGGGGTTTGCTATTTTCTTACCTGTTTTAATATGTCAAACAGAATTCCTCTTTCTTCAGTCACGATTTTCACCAGCTGGTTTTGGGCTGCATTCCGGGGCTTGGAATACTCAGAATGGTCTGAGTCTAATCAACCAGGTTCTTCAAGCCCCTTCCAGCCTGACCTGATGATCAGCTGAGGAGAGGGAGCCCCTCAAGGAGCAGGGTGAGCTTGGTGGTTGTGCTTGGGCAGGGAGCAGGAATGGAGGGGAGTAGGTTTGCAAGAGCAGGAAAGTGGGCTCATGTGGGTTAAGGTTGTAAAATAACAGTAAGGATCTGTTGCCATATTCGGTCTCAGATACTGTTACTCTTTTGTTTTTTATTAATTTTATTATTTATTTATTGGTATTATCTTTTATTAATTTTATTACTCTTTTATTTTGGGGTTTTTTTCCTATTTAACAGCTCTTGGAAGAGCGTCTGCTGGTATCTAGCCTGTGTGCAGTATCCAGTACATAAATGGTATGCTGATGGGTTGTGTTTCTCTGTGTTGAAAGGATGAACTTGTTCTTTATTGGGGTAACCGGGTCACTAATGCCACGACAGCACTGATTTAGTAAGGGAATAATCTTTGTCTTGTGAAACCTGCTAAGACCCTGGCGGTACTATTGCCCCATTAAAGCAGGAAGACGTGTTCCCTTTGCAAAGCTGACAGTGAGAGCCCTAAACCAGAGCCCTGGCCTGGAGCTTGCCTGTAAGCCAGGCTTGTTGAGGTCATTAAGCCCATGTGGCTGTCCCTGTGTGCACACATACACTTAGCTTACTAAGAGTTCTTTTATAAGAAAACTGATAAACTAAGTACTTCAAGCTAAATGTGATGCTGACACCCACAAATGTTTGTAGGAGCTCTATCTGGGCATTGTTCTGCTGCCAGCACAGAGGTTTTAGGTTTTCCTTTAATGGTTTATTTCTAGCTCTGCCGCACTCTCTTGCCTGTTCTTCGGATGTTGCTGTCTGTGCACTTAGTTCTTCAGCCTCTCCCTGGTTTACTTATTGCTTAAGCCAAAAAGAGCTGGCAAAGTACAACTAAGGAGAGCAGAGAGTGGCAACAGGTAGTGCAGGCACGAAGGATGACTTAAAAACAGAAATTCAAAATGTTACATTTTTATAGGTTTTTGCTTCTAATTACTCTGCTAATTCAGGGTAAAATTGTTACTTAAAAAGATCTCATTCAGTGTTGTGAAATGATAAATGTTCCAGGGGTTTATGTCCACAACAGAGATTCCTGGCTCTGGTTGCTGTTCCTGACTACTGCCAGCATGCCGTCTGTCAGTCCTGTGACCTCTCAGTGCCCTCACTCGGAGGGCGTTATTTACTTTGACATAACTGTGCCTCTGCCACCATGCTTTTGCAGGTCCAGGTTTCCAGGTTTCGATGCCCAGAATAATGTGGGTACATTTCTCACGGTGCTTGGGTTCCTTTTTATGGTCACTTTTACATAAGAATACACAGAGATAATCTGGAGGCTGAATTAAATATATTAACAATATTCATCATTGACATAATCTCCTTGCAAGCTAGCTGATTTCTGAGGCGTTGCAAAACCAAGTTCTTGCTCATTTTTTAATCACTTAAAATATAGAGACTTTGACTAGACTTAAAAAGGTTATTAATGAGTTTCGTGATCATTTGCATGATCTTTGAAAGGTGTCTCAGTTCTGTATTGACTTAACCTTAAGTTATCTTCCAGTGGAATATGTAAACATCATTTAATGCTTGCCAGGGTTTCTGGCAGGCACAGAGAATTCACTGCCTAGAGCTCTGAGCTCTTTGGAGCAGCAACTCCCAGATCCACTGTGCTTTATTCACTTGAGTCCCGTTTCTTCAAAGCAAGTAATAAGATACAGAAATCTCCTTTAACACTAGGATGTTGGCTTTAAAATGTATTTGTCACTTCATTTCTTTCAAAACTGTACCAAATTCCATTGTGTAGTGTCACAGACTGGTTGGGGTTGGAAGGGACCTCAAAGACCACCTTGTTTCAACAAGGACGGGGACACCTTCCATTAGACCAGGTTGTTCCAAATCCTCCCCAACCATCTCATATTGCCATTTTTTAAATTCTGCCTCTCTAATACTGGCATTTCAGCTGGATTTCTGTGTCTGATAATCCCTCTGAGCATGGCCAGTCTTAGTGTGCTCTTCTGTGTTGAGTGTGCTGTTGAAATGTGGCGAATAAATACAAATGGGATACAGCCAGTGTCAGATTGTGTGTTTTGTGTTGCTGAATCAGATTTTGGCCAGAGTTGCTCTGTGATAACCAGACATGACGGATAATGGAGTGCAGGGCTTCCTGCCAGTGCTCCTGGATATCTGACATCTCCTAAGTAGTGCCTGGGCTCAGGTGAGCACTGGAACCCAACAGGTAATGATTCTAACTTCTGCTTTCACACCCAGCAGAGTAACCCTGGCCTATTTGCAGGGAGTTGAGGCATTTTTCAGGAACCTTTCTATGGTTTGCTGAAGAAGGCATTTAAACACAGATGCTGTGGTTGAAGTGATGGTAACTCCCTGTATTGCATTGCAGTTTTTAAATGGTGTGTTAGACTAGGGTCACTGATACTTACTCCAGAATCATTTCTGTGTAGTCCAGGACAAATCTCCCAGTCAAGAAAATGGTTTCAGCTGGACTTCCGTTAACCTCAGGCTGTAATTTTAAACATCTACACCCCAACACTTCATGTGAGAAATAAACCACAGGCTACATTTTTTACAGCAGTTAACACATTTTTAAATGATCATAACTGACTTGCCCTTTTCATATCTGTGTAGTTGTTCACACCACTGCAGAACTGAGAGCAAGTCACCCAAACGTGAGATACATATCAAAGCTCCTCTAATTATTGTAGACAGCTAAAGCACAATGTGAAGACATTATATTATGAACAGTTGGCCTCTCATGTTTTGTTTCCTCCCTTGCGTAAAGTGTTTTACAGAGCTGGCAGTTCTGCAGAGTCTGAACTTGATCTTAATGAGAGGAGAAGCAGTAACACTTCAAATGAAAGGCTCCTATCAGTCATGATAACAAAATGTGCAGATGTTCTTTATTAAGAGCAGAGTAATTTAATTGTTTTTCTTGTATCAAGTACAAGTGAAAAACCCTGCTGTAGTTTAAGCCTTTTTAACACCATGTTATCAATAGCTGAAGTCAGTTATTTTGTTGTATGGGCTATTTAGCAGGTGACTTATTGTGATATAAACCACCCTAAAGATATTTTTGGCTTGTTTGTAAACTATGCAGGAGACCTTGTGACTGACCAGTCCTCTATTGCCCCTGTATTAATTGTTCAGGAGAAATCCCAGGATTTAAATAAAATAAATAAATAATGCTTGATGTCCAAGGCCAGTTTGGATGGGGCTTGGAGCAACCATGGAAGGCGTCCCTGCCCATGGCAGGGGGTGAAATGTGGGATGGTATTTAAGGTCCCTTCCAGCCCAAAGCATTGCAGTGAGGCAGATGGAGCCCAGCAACACCTGGGGAGTGGGTGGCAGCATTTCTTTAGTGTACAATATAATTAGTGTAGTTTTGGTAGTGGTCCATTCAGTTAGCTCTCTGCCTCCTGTGGAAGTACTGAATTGGCAGTTGGTTTATCAGTTAGCAACAGCACACAAGCCTCATTCTTTCCTCCCCCCTTGCTGCCACCCCACTGCCCATCTCCATGTCCTGGGAGTCCTTCCAGCACTGCCCATCATTGGGGCAGGTCTAGGCAGAGCTGAGGGGTCCCTGGAGGGTCCTTTCCTTCCTTGCCAGTCCATTTTCCTGAGGGACACGTGGTAATGCAGAAGCTCAGGCTTGTTTCAACAGCACATCTGCCTCGAGAGGGCGACTATGTGCAAACATCTACGTTCAAAGTCAGCTAAATGTTGTGAATTTGGGTTGGGCACATTGTTAAACAAATTTGGGAAGAGACAGTTTGACTTGGGTCAGTGGAGATGTGTATATGAACAAATATTTGTTGTACAAACAATTATAAGTCTTAGAGTGGTCATTATCGTAGAAAAATTGTCTTTAAATTTCATAATCATACCTTTTTCTTTAACACTGGAAAAGGGAGCATACCACTGTTGGATGTGGAGTTAAACTGTTTGAATGATTTGCAATACAGGAATTTAAATTCAATGCTCTTCCCTGTTTCTCAAGTGGAGTTGTGGTAGTTATGATTTGTGTGGTGACACCATTAACATGCAGTTTGGAGTTAAGAAATAAAGTGAGATTATGATCTGTGAAGGATGTCAGTATTTTAGGATTTTAGACTAAATCTTTCTGAGAAGGAATCCAAGTTTATGGAATTGACTGTGAAGTAAAAGCTAGCTGAGCTGCTGTGGAAGTGCAGACTGACTCCAGAGTGATTCAGCAGGTAGGCAGGGCACTGAGGAACTGCGTGGGCAAGGCAGGGAGAAACAATTGAAAATCCATGAAGGATTTTTCCTGTCTTTCATCAGCACTTCGCTGAACTGATATTGCTTCCATGGTGTGTTTAGACTTGAAGATGCTTGGATAAAATGAAAAAATGCATTTTTTCTCAGCAAATGTGAGCATTCCTTTTTGAAGAAGAGGCATTTTCTTTTCTTTCAGTGCTTTGCTTTTGGCATGTGTGGAAGAGCTCATCGTAATTCCTCTCAGTAGCTGTGTTGGTAGCACTGGGGGAATTGCTTATTATGCACACAATGTTCATCTTGCTGCTGCCTCTTCCTTCTCTCTGCACAGTCTTCTGTGTCTTTTCAGAACCTGAAGATGGGGGCTCTTTCTTGTTTCCACAACCCCTTGCAAACTGGGCTACCTGGTATAACTGGGCCATCCACAACCTAACATAGAGAAATAAAAAAGCAAACATGGCAGCTTGAGCTAGTTTTAATTCATCTTTAAGCAGAACCTAATTACAAATATCTTCCTGAATCTAAGTAGTAGCTTCTTTCCTTTTGTGCTTGCTCCATGTGGGAAATATTTCAGTAATGTGCAACATTAAGGTATTAAATAGCTGTTTCACAGTGTCATATCAAGTCAAACTGCAAAGGCTCTGCATGAATCAGATCTGCTTGGTTAGTCTGACATCCTGTATCCTTGAACTGGCAAACACAGAGAAATCTTTCCAGCCAGAGTATTTCATAAGTAATGGTTTAGGTAAAGTGAATGTATGTATTAGCATCTGGTGCGGCGCTAAAATTTATGGGCAGTTTTAGCTTTGGGAGCCAACAGTTCTGAAAACTGATGGCTACCATTCTTCTTAATGGCTACCAGGAATGCTGTGCACCAAAATCCAGCTCTAGAAAATGCAGGCCATGATGAGGGGAACTGCATTTTCCTGTCAGGAAAGATTTTGGGGCCTGAGGATTGGTGTCAGCTGGGGGAAGCTTCAGGTCCTGTGTCTTACAGAGTCACTGAACTCCAGTCATCCTCTGCTCAAAGTGGGGATTGTAATGAAGATTTCCTTGGAATCTGGAGATATCCAGCTCAGTGACCAGGCTTAGGACATGGCATGCCCTGGGAGCTAAGTTTGGATTTGTAAGAGGGACAGGCTGGATAATAACCCTGACTTCAGCCAAAGCGAAGGAATGCATTTGGAGCCAAGCTTGTGGCTTTGCTGTCTATCAGAAAGGTCATGTGTAAACAGGATTTCTGGGTCTCAAGAGCATGTGTTTGTGCTTGTGCATTGTTCCTGTTTCCCTGTCAGGAAGCGTTTTTGTGGTAAAAACCTCATCTCTATTTAACAAGCTCTCCTGCTGATTCCTCCTGGTCTCAAAATCAGGCAGCATGTTTGAGTGGTAGCTGAATATAGTGACTTGAAAAGAAAGGGTTAAAAAGAAAGAGGAAAAATCCCCATATTTTAGAAAATAAGTTACCTTGTCTTTGGTTATGTGTAGCAGTTGGTCAATTATTGTCTGAAATAAGTCACATAATAAATTATCCCCTGTGACATTTCATCATCAAAATATTCAAAGGAACAGTCAGCCTCGGGAGAACCTTCTTTTTTGTTTCTGTGCTCATAATTCAGTTCAGAGGAGGTATGGATTTGTGCTTGCAAAATATTCCATTTTACACCTTTTCGTACCTGACCAGGAGGTTTTAACTATTCCCTGTTAGAATATGCTGATGAATTCTCTATTAACTTAATCCTTTTGGATGGAGGGAGGAAAGAATAATGCTGCCTTATTAAAGGAACATGGAGTGATTCATATCAAGGCTGTTTGAGAAAACAACCCCTCCAAAGAGAGAATCCAAATCAGACTTGACTTCCACTGCAAATCTCTGAGGTTTTGAGGAAGGGAAGTAGACTGAGTGCTGGGGAGAATCTTGGTTTGTCCTGCCTCAGAAATGGCACAGCAGACCTTCAGCACTATTCACGTCATACATGCTCTTAAATTACCATTCACTACTCTGAAAGGTTGTGTGAGGGTAAAAATGCAATTTCTGCTGTGTGTTCATGGTCTCAGGTGGAGGATCCAGTTAAATATTGACCAGAAAAAAAAATCAGCAACACTTCCACTGGACACAGGTGAGCAGTGCAGGTGTTTGTGTGAGTCCTCAACACCTGCAGTCTGAAAACAGGGCCATGTACACAGGTAAGGGTTATGCTTGGTGAACTGGCGTGCTCTTGTCTTGGTTTGGGAAGACAGGTGTCTGCCGGGGAAAGCTGGAGCTTCCCTTGGACTAGAGAATGTAAACCCTATCCTCCAAATAATTACAGTTTTGCAATTAATGGCATTCACGCAAAGATACAGGAATAGAAATAACAGTACTTTACTGGGAATATTAAAAAATGTAGTAGCACAAAAAACCCCAGGCAAACAAAAAAAACCCAAAAACACTGACAGAGTCAGAACACGACCTGGCACCCTGTTGGTCAGGGTGTTGGGAGCAGTCCAGTCAACTCCTCCTGGAGTGACAGATGTGGTTCTGTTGGAGCAGAGATGATCCTGTGGAAGGGTCCAGTGATGGTGAGATGGGTCTGGTCTCTCTCTGGGAATCCAGTGCAAACAGGCTGTGCTGGTGTTCTGACTCCCAGGTTTTTATCCAGGTAGGAATTGGCTCCTCCCCCTGGGCGGAGCCTCTCCCAATGGATGATGTAATGTTCTCAGCCATGCAGTGAGCCTTGATGGCCCATGAACAGCAGAGATCCCCTGGAGGGAGGATGGGTCCTGGAAGGGACAAAGAACCCTGCCCCAGCTGGCTTTAACAGCTGCCCATGAACAGAAGGCACCTGGCCCTTCTCCCCCGGACTTATGAGGAATGGGTTACACAAGAGAGAAAGAAAAATCACCTCCCCAACCAGTTTCAACCAATGGCAGACAGAATACACACTTTTGGTTATATATTGCAACCCAAGACAGCTCTGCAGCAAAACTACACAACACACATTTATCTCTCAACTTGTGGGTGTGTGGCCTTCACCGAGGTGTTCCTACGTTTAACACACCAGCCAATGTCTTGTGGAATGTGGCAGTGACTTCTGTGCATGAGGCTGCTTCAGGGAAAAGCTGGTTGAATTTTTGTTCTCCTAATTTGGGTTATTTTCCTATCTCTCTGTTTTATTTTTTTTTAAATAGAAAATAAAAATCTAGTTTGCTAGAAAGTTATTTCAGGAAAGTGATAAATGAAAGAGAATGCATTGCAGTATAAGCTCTTCCTGGCTAGAAACATGCATGGATAAATATCCGTGGTTTCCTGAAGACTGGCGTAAGCACCAATATTAGGCATTTTTAAATGATATGTGATATATTGTTTATCTTTTTTTCTCCCCTTAGTAATAAGAAATCTTTTCCTTAAGCGTGATTATTTTATTTACAGTTTTCCACTGATCCATAGTTCCCTTCTCTACTAAAGCTATGGGAGGGCAGAGAGAATGCATTTTTCACATATGCATTATTTTCTTCTCTAATTCACTAGAAACCTAGACACCCAGATACAAAATCATCCCTTTCACAGAATTTGATTAATGCATTTGTTTCTGCACATACGCTCCTAATGTCGATAATTTCGTCTCCACTTTTAAAGATGTGAAGATGTGTTGATGAATACAGCTGTTGGCATTCAGAAAAACTCCTTTAAAAGTGTTTATCTGCGGCATCTTGCAGCATCAAATAATCTATTAATTCTCAGAAACAGCTGTCTGTTTAGCTGTGTGCAGTTTAAAATTAGCAGTCCTGAGTTCAGGACACAACTTTAAAATAGTGATTGAGATTTTGTTTAATGATGACCTTATTCCCAGGAATAGGATTAATGCAAGTCTGTGGCTCTGAGTGCTTTAAGACATTTTGTTGAGGGCTACACAGTGTCCACTCCATAGTGAGCGAAGATGAGGGGGTAGGTAATGATGTTCAGGAAAAGAAGGAAAGAGATGGCATGTTTGGGACTGAACTGTTACAGGCCAGGAAATATATACACATGGAAATATATAGCCATGGAATGGGCTGGGTTGGATGGGACCTTAAAACTCATCATGTTTCACCCTCTGCCATGGGCAGGGACACCTTCCACTACCCCAGGTTGTTCCAAGCCCCATCCAGCCTGGCCTTGGACACTTCTAGGGATGGGGCAGCCACAGCTTCTCTGGACACCCTGTGCCAGGGCCTCACCATCACAGGGGAGAATTTCTTCCTAATATCCTAGCTAATTCTGCCCTCGGGCAGTTTGAAGCCGTTCGCCCTTGTCCTGTGACTCCAGGCCCTTGTCCAAAGTCTCTCCCCACCTTTGTCGTGAGTAGGTCACCCCAAAGCTTCTCTTTTCCAGGCTAAACAAGCCCAATTCTCCCAGCCTTTTCTCTGCCTCAGTTGTATGAGAGTGAAGAGCTGCAAATGAGTTGATGGCTGAACTTGCTCCTGTATGAACAGTCCCTGCTTCTGCTGGGGTTGTTCCTTGGTGATCACTTTAACCTCTTGACCTCAGATTGTTGGTCCTCACTTGGAATTTTCCTTGCACTATCACGCTTTTCTGCTCCCAGTCTAACTGGGTTTGTAGTTAGTTTATTACATCCCTTCACAGTATTTACTTGCCCACATCTGCCAAACACTTGTATTCTTTCCCTGCTGGGAAGATAGCGTGGGTGGAATTTGCTAATCTGAACAAGTAGTTACCCATTTCAGTTTATTTAAGCTATTCTTTAATGTTTAATGACATGATTTTGTTTTGACAGATGAATGTTGTTTCAGTAGATCTGCAGTGACACTGTTCCATTTTGACTTTGCTGTCAGCTTGGTACAGTTATCCTGACACCGTTGTATTTCATCTTGATACCATATTCTTGATTTGACATTGCAGTGCCACCTCCATAAATTTGTATTGACATTCTTAACTCATTTTCTTCTTATTTTTTCAAAGTGAGTGAAAGCCTGACACATTTAGAATTGGGAGCGATACAAAGGCAGGATTGTGGAGATGCATCACAGGGAAATTAAGGGCACTGAGCAGAGATTGTGCTCAGTGGGGAGAATCCAGGTGTGCAAGACACATGGATGGTGCTTACAGGGAGCAATGAGATATTCTGGGAGGGGGCCATCCTAAAGAAATGAATTTCAGCACAGCTTTAACTTTTCCATCTCAGACAGGCAGTACCATCCTTTCCTCTTTGAGGCTTCTTTCTTAGCTGTTGTCTGCAGTACGTGTGTTTAATGTAAAATGTTCAAACTTCCCCGTGAAATGTAGGAAATAACATAGCCAAGAAAGGGTAACATTATGAACCTTGAAAGTATTTAGTTTAAAATCTGCCTTTTTTTTTTTTTTGGTAGTAATTTAATGCTTAGATTTTTTTTTTAATCAAGTCTGTTGCCAAGTTCATTTTTTTCCTCCATGGTCGAGCACGCGTTATCAAAAGCATGTGGAAATGGTGGCAGAGTTAATGACACACTTGTATCTCCATTTTGCCATCATCATAAAATCCTGACTCCTACTCCAGATGATTAGTAAATAAGATGAAGTAATTTAGCTGAGAGAATTGACTAGCTACAGTGCATGAACTGTATTGTGATGTTAATGAAAAATAGAATTAGCAATTTCCTATTATATTCTGCTCTTGAGTGTGAATTTTTTCCCTTTGAAACCTGTGTGGAAGTAACTGGAACCTGAGTTCTGAGGTCCCAGCCAACAAAGTATATTTTGGCTGGTGAACTGGGGGAAAAAAACGTTCCTATGTTTTTGTGTTAAAGGATTCCATAATGCAGGGTACGAGGAACATCTCTGTATTTGGAGGTCAAAGGCTGGTTATAAGCAGAGACCTTTTACACCCTCTAGGGCAGCTAAGCACTAGGACAGAATGTCTGGAGAACGTGTCAGTCTCTGTCCTTGAAAGTTTTCAACACCCAACTGGATTAAGTCTTAAATGATTAGAGATGTAACCATGTTACAGGTCAAAGGCATTATAACTCTGGGCTGTTTTTCCTTTTTTGTTTGTATAAGGCAGTAAAAGCCCTGTCTGTGACTCCATGCTGATCTTCCCAACACAACAGAGTCACCACAGATGCTCTGCATGTGCACGGTGATCAGCAATTCCAGGCTGGAGAAAACAGGCAAGAAATGTCAAAAGTGCCAGTAAACTCTGCAGTTTCTTTGCTGGAAAGTTACTCATATGCCATTGGAAGCAACAGGTTAAAGGGAGCTCAGGATACCTGAGGGAATGGACTCATCTGTTCCAGTCTTGTACAATGTCTCTCCATTATTCCTCTCTGGAAAATGTGGTTTCACCTTCACGCCTGGATAGTATTTCCTTTATGTGTATGCTTAAAATTAAACCACTTCACGTTTTTAAAAGCAATTAGAAAAGAGAGAAGAAAAGGTTAGTGCATTTTTCATAGGAACTTTCCTAAGAGCTCACTGAAATGGCAGTAGAGATGTTGAGGGGAGGACAGAGAATTACTGTTGTTGCAACGTGTCGTGATCTGAGCAATGAATGGGATATATCGGTAGTGGCTGCCAGAACCTGCAGATCTCAATGGACTAAAAGTGAAGGGGAGAAAAAGGCATCTTTAGTTAAACATGTCCACATGAATGTTCAGCTTGGCTCTTACGGTTTAGACTTCAAACTTTGCTGAAATGCTTTGGCAGTGGTTTATTGCTGGTCTTCAGCAATCTACAGGAGAGATGGCAAAATGATAACCTGAGAGTTTGGTGAGTTTTTATTTAATTTCTTTGCATTTGCAGACTTAAAATGGCTCAGCAAATTCTGCTTGCTATTCCAATGTACCTACAACAACTATTAATAATGGGCTTTTCTTTTTTCTTTTTCCACCTCCCTGTCTCTTCAGTTAGGGAGGTGAGTTATTTAATTGTGCGGCATTTTTGACTCATCTCCTCATAATTCTTGCTTAGTTACCAGGAAACATATGTTGGTGTTACACCTAAATGATTATATTTTGAAAGTGAAATCTTTGCAGCTGTCAAGTGATAGTCTGGCCCACAAAATCCTGATTTATCACCTCCATGTGGAACTTGTTTTTTAAATTGGTAGGTAGTGCTTTACCAGCAGCACAGCCTCAAACCCCCCAGTTTTATTAAAGCCTGCGGATTAGGTTCCCAATTACCTTTAGCTCCAGTTACAATTAAACTAAAATTGGAAGAAATTACTGGCCTGCTGAAAAGGTCTCTGGAACAAAAGAAGATGAGAAATCACTTCTTTTCCAGCAGGCACAAGAACAAATTGCACTTGGTGTGTTTCAGGTGGTGAGGGCTAAGCTGGGCTGCAGCCAGGCTGGGTTCACTCTGCTCCCTGCTCTGCGTAGTGCGAGAGGCGTGTGGAATACCCCGCTGAGTTCTGGGGGAGTGTAAGACAAGCTCCCCATCGAGGGGTTTTGTCAACGCCTGTTTGGTGCAGAAGTGAGGAGAGCTGGGGACAGGGGGTGTTAGTGTGGGACGAGCTGACCCTGTCACATCTATGGGGAGCCGTGTGGGTACTGCCAGTCTGCCAAGTGTGTCCGTAGGTGCCTCAAAATACCTTTGGGGTTTAATTTCTGCTGGAGAGTTGCTGTTGAGAACTCCCAGTGTTAGCACAGCTGTTGCACAGGATTCATATCTCCGATATGGAGTGTGCTGCTTGCGCAGGTCACTAACCCAGCTTTAAACTCCCAGGATTTCCATTTATATATACCGGTATGTATCTAAAAGTCTCTTTTTTTTTTTCTGTACTGTTTGCCATAAGATAGCATCTGAAATTGCCTGGAATTTATGCTGTACTTAAACCAGAAGACATCTCTAGTAACTGTTTGGTAATAATTATACAACTTTGACTGCAGAGCCGCTTAGAATATGTGAAGAATAAAGGCATGAATATTAAAAAAAAAAAGGAGGTAGAGGGGGAAAAAGACGGAAAAAACACACAATGAAAGATTAATTAACATACAACTTCATTAAAATATAAATATAGAATGCCATTATACATCATGCAGCCATGAGAAATGTACTATTTCACTGAAAACAACTGGTAGTGTTGTAGGCCCTGATTCTGGGATCACATTTATGAGAATACTCGTCGCTTTCGAAGCCATTACGATGCAGTGTTTGCCTTCACGCAGCAGTTTGCCAGTCTCAGGACTGTATTATCGCATCAGTTGTGAGCAGAACTTTCCATTAATCGATAATAAAGCCTGCTTTGAAAAAATCTCTAGCTGCTTCCCAAATCAGTTAGTAATTGATTGTTAAATGGAGCATTGGTATTTTAACAGAACCATTGCCAAATCGTTGAAATTAAAACTAGAAGGTTTTTTACTAGGTGTGTGATAACTTTCAACAAGGTTAATTGTCATATGTAATTACAGTTATGTCATCTGGTTTATTTAATTTTGCACCTTCCCTCTGATTTCACCATTTCCGTACAGAGCTGTAGTGTGCATTTGGGCAGGGGAAGAATCAGTTGTCTACAACATATTTTGTAAGAGATGGAAGTAATTTGAATCTGCTTGATCTCTTAATACCCAAAGTGATCACTTAGTACCCATGTAATACCTTCCTTATGGAAGGATTCCTTTTTCATAGTGATACATTTCCATTTTTCACCTCAAAGAAGATTTCAATGTGGTGGGAATTTCTTTACCACCTATAAAAGGGGAACTGAGGCTGTAAGAAAACAATACCCAGGTAAGGCTTTTGCTCTTCCAGGAATAAGAAAAAAGCTTTGGCATAGTTCGGTGTAACAATCATGTCCTTCCTTGCTCTGGTACTGCAGTGAGAAGGTCTTTGCAGAGCAGTTGATACTGAGCAGAAAACAGTGGTAAAGTCATGGAAGGGAGCTTAGAGGGACCTGCCATGGGCAGGGACACCTTCCACTATTCCAGGTTGTTCCAAGCCCCATCCAACCTGGCCTTGGACACTTCCAGGGATCCAGGGGCAGCCACAGCTTCTCTGGGTACCTGTGCCAGGGCCTCACCTCCCTCACAGGGGAGAATTTCTTCCCAGTAACCCATCTATCCCTCCCCTCTGGCAGTGGGAAGCTGTTCTCCTTTGTCCTGTTACTCCATCCCTTGTCCAAAGACCCTCTCCAGCTCTCCTGAAGTCCCTTTAGGCACTGGAAGGGCTCTAAATTCTCCCCAGAGCCTTCTCTTTTCCAGGCTGGACCCCCCCCCAAGCTGTCCCAGCCTGGCTCCAGAGCAGAGCAAACATGAGTTAGTGCAGATTGCTCCAGTGGGCTTCAAAAGAGAGAAAGGGAGAGAGGTAGTGCTCGGTGCCCCGTTCCCATATGTTCTTGGAGCCAACTACTTTACTGAGTGAGTTTAATAGCAGTCTCGGAGGAAAAACCCTGCTGGTGAACAGAAGGCAGGCAGCGCTTAACTGATTTTAAATATAGAGTACCATGCTGTAATAAAAAGGAGGAAAACCAGAACGTCTGGTAGATTCGCGGCAGTTTTTATTTTAAGTAAGCCGATCACAGGTAGTGTAGAAAACCAGGATCCTGGAGGGAAAGTGGGCTTGACTTGAAGGAAGTGAAATATTTAGAAGTTGGAAGAAACCCCCAGGAGCTGTTGCTCTGTGTGCCCGTCCCTCGCTAATCCTTGCGTGTTGCAATAACACAAAATCCTGTGGAGGAAATGTGCCCTGTTCTCCCACTGCTCACCAGCAGGATGCTGTAACGAGGGCTCACATTCCAGATGATTTCATTGTCTTAATGGAGCATTCTAAATCACATTGTCTATAGAATTATGTTAAAGCACAAATGTTGTGAAACTAATTACAGTGGTCAAAATACAGAAGGAATGAATGAGGCAGATTAGCTGGCATGCACCGGTTGTTTTGTCCTACTCTAGTCATGCAGAACAGCTGTAAATAAAGTTGAAACAGCCACTGAGACCTCAATTATTCTCCTACTTGTTCATGTAGATTAGTGTGGTCTTGCTCTATAGCTAAGTGATTTAAACAACAATTCTGGGAGCGACTGATGAGGTTCATTTGCACCAGTGTAAGTCTACAGCTTCTGTTTTTTGTTTAAATTTTTATGTATCAAGCTATTCATCACTCCTTTTGAATGCTGCTGTTTGTGGAACTCAGGGATGATCTTTATCCATTTAGTGAAAAGGGAGGAAAATCCAAGAAATTTTTTTAGATTTTATTCTTGGACCAAATAAAATGGTGTATCAGCTTACAGCAACTCTTCCAAGAGCTTAATTAAAAAAAAATTAAAAATATAATGGTAAGAGAGATTGTCTGTTACTAGGTAAGCAAAGTGTGATAGAGAAGTGATCTTTCAATACCAATGTGAATTTGGATTCATTTTAGATCAGTAATAGGAAGTTTTCCTAGAATTGCTACAGAACAACTGTCACTAGCCTGATGGGTTTCAGGTTGGAATTACAAGCAATCAGGTATCTCAAACCATGTTTTTTCCTAAACTTTATTTGGTTTCCCATTGGTGCGAGGGGATTGCAGTAGGACACTAATTCAGGTATTATAATATTATTTGGCTCCCTTTCAGGCTGAGTAGCAGCTTACTTCATACGGATTATTGATTTTTATGGGGCTATCCCTCAAGAAAATTTGTAGGTAACTCAGTAAAGATGCAGTGTGGCCAGATGTGGTTTGGGAGTTTGGACTAGTAAGTCACAAACGACATTCAAGAGAGTGGCTGAAGGATCTTGAGCTTAGGGCTTCCTGATTTGCAATGCTGCATTTCTTTTCTAAGACTTAAAGTGCTATTTTAATAAATCTTGTGTTGGCAATGAGGAAATACGTTCACTGCAGGGACTGTAGTGTTAGAATTAGGGGTAACAGCTTCCGGTTGGCAGAGGGCAGGGTTAGATGGGATAGTGGGAAGGAATTCCTGGCTGTGAGGGTGGGCAGGCCCTGGCACAGGGTGCCCAGAGCAGCTGTGGCTGCCCCTGGATCCCTGGCAGTGCCCAAGGCCAGGCTGGATGGGCTTGGAACAACCTGGGATAGTGGAAGGTGTCCCTGCCCATGGCAGGGGGTAGAATGGGATGGGCTTTAAGATCCCTTCCAGGCAAAGCCATTCTGGGATTGGAAAACTCCTGTAAGCTCCAGGTCCATTATTGCTGGCAGAATGTGTTTGAGACAAACAGGACATGGCACTCTGAGGGAGGAAGAAGGCTCATTTTGCAGCCCAGGACAGGACACGTGATTTGAGCAGGAAGGTAAACGACTGAACAGCAGGATGGTGAGTTTGGAGACAGAGAACTGGACACTGCCCCATGTAAACTGCACAACTTCCCTAATTTCATCAGCCATGCCATGACTAACACACGAGTTCTTGTATATTCCTAAAGACCAGTAAGACTCCTTCGTGAGTGACATTGATCATTTTGCCTCTTGTAGGCTGGTGAAGTGAGAGCCACTCTGACTTGGGGCTGTTCTTGGGCTTCCCCCAATTATCTGATGTACAGATCTTGATGTACAGCTCCAGAGGGCACCTGGGCCACCGTCTGAGGACCCACACGGGTTTGGGCTTCAATATGAGTCCTTAGTCCCTCATCTTGGTTCCTTGGCTACTTAGCCCTTTGCTCCAACCTTCCTTGTTTCACATTATAATTTGGATTTTTTACATGAAGCAGATCCATTTGTGGTTTCACCTGCTTGCACTGAGAGTCTTTTATTTCTCTTCATGATTCACATCTTTTCAGAATTATTCCTCTCCCTAATTTATAATGTGTAGAGGATCTTTTAGTGACTCACTAATCTTTTTTAATTTCAGGGTGTCTCATAGTTCCTTCTGCCTCACCTTGCCCAATACCTTTAATGACACTGTATTTAATACTGTGAACTCTGGTTTCTCCTCCTTTCTTCCTGCTGTGTAACGCTTTTCCCCCAGACTCCTGACTGGCACTGTTGTTCCAGCACTGCTGTTTCCCTTATACAGGTGAGTTTGTATTCCTGACATACAGACTCCCTAATCCCTTCATTTCAATTTTTGTTATTCTTCCTTCACAGTCAAGTACTTCATTTATGCTTTATGTGTTTCCATCAGCCTGCCAAACCCAGCTGAGTGCCAGGGTCTCCCTCTGCATCTATTTTCTTTTACAGCTCACTGGAGGAGATTTCTTTCTCCTCTCTCTTCTCAGGAACAGCTACTGCTGCTAGTTTCCTTTAAGGTTTAGCCACTCACTGTACAGTTCCATCTCCTCATCCTGTCCAGTGACTTACTTTTCTCACTGTGACTTACTCTTAGTCCACATTTCTCCTTTTTGTTTTTGGACCTCTCCTCCATATTCATATGGTCTAAAAATACATTCTGTTCTTCAAATTTATTCCAAAGTGCACCATGGTCTGGTTTCCTTCTGTTTTTACCAAGAAGAAACTGCTTCAGCAAGCCTAAAATAGGATTTTTTGATCGAAGATTGCAGCCTTTGCCACATGCTTTCTCATAGATAATGCTGATGAGTCCTTCACCCTTCTCTCCCAGTTTATATTCCCTTGTCATTGCACAGTCCCGTCTCTGCAGTTACCGTGCCAGCTCCTTGCATCATCATTTTTGTGGCTATTTTCCGTGCTCCCTCCTGTAGTTTGTAGAATGCTGTGTTGCTCCTGGCTGTCTTCTCTCTGTGAATCAGATCGCTGGGTGCCCTCCTCTCCTCAGACATGGTCAGATGCTATTTTTATGCAGATGAGTTGCAAATCTGTTTGTCAGCCCGGGGTTTGTTTGCCTCTGTTCAGGCGTGTATTTCATCTCGCATCTCCAGCACTTCTGGCCTGACAGCTTGTGATAACAAAGGCAAAGCAGAGCTCTATCTCCCCTGGAAAACTCTCTCGTGTCCCTCTCTTCTTATCCCACCTTCAGCATATTACCATCCACAGTCAGTGATGTTTGTTATCTAGACACGTTCAGTTTTGAATTCTTCTGCTCGAACTGTAGTGTCACCATTATCTCTGCCGTCATCTACAATGGTTCTAGATGTCATTTTTTCCCTGCCTTCCATTTAGAATTCTTTCTAGCTCTCACTACCTTCAGCTGCGCACAGGAAAGGTATCCTGCATTTTCCAAGTTACACTTTGGTTGTTTAACTGCCTTCCTTGCTGTCACCAGTAAGGGGCTGCTCCATTCCTGATGGGATCATCTTTATCTGACTCTGTTGGGCTCACCGGAGTAAAATTTTTGTTTGCTTCAAGTTATCAGTGAGTGGTTTCATGCTCTTTTCATCTGTAAAGCTGTTGAGATGCCTCTTACATAGCTGGGAGTCTACCTTAATTTCCTCTAGGTCCCTAGAAAGTTTTCCTGACTGTTCTGTTCCCAGTGTTTTTTTCTTTATGCTTTCATGCTTTCTGAAACACCCCTACTCTCTCCCTTCAAATTTAATTTCTTAATCTTGTGGCTGTGAGACTTTTTCACATATTCTTGCATAAATATCTCTTCAGGTTTCCATCTGTACAGCATTTTTCTTATCTTTTTAATAAGATAAGGCCAAGAACTTACTTTTTACTGTCTTCTTTTATTGGGATTTTTAATGCTATTAAGGTACTGTAGATATTTAAACCATTATCAGTAGTACCTCACAGGTTTTCTTTTCTCTTTTCAAATACTCTTTAATGGGATTTAGGCATAATTGTTAAAATGAGGATGATAATATACTAGAAATAAAGTACACCTGCTGCAATTAAATGGCACAGAGATCTGTGAATGGGAAGCAATTGCAAACCCTGCTTGTGTAGACTGTGCTCATGGCTTTGGGATGCTGGCAAGGTCACTTCGGAGCACGAAAGCCAATATTGGATATGCTGTACAGGTCATCAGACAAGGAACACGGCCTTAAAGCCCATCCAGTCCCACCCTTTGGACAGGGACACCTTCCACCATCCCAGGCTGCTCCAAGCCCCGTCCTTGGACACTCCCAGGGATGGGGCAGCCACAGCTTCTCTGGGCACCCTGTGCCAGGGCCTCCCCACCCTTCCTAATACTAGCATAATTTTGTTGTAATGAAGTCATTACTTTTATCTGTGTCCGTATAGTTCTCACATAAGGGTCCTTCCTTGTGAGGGATTTAGCAGAAGATCTGTCTCAAATCTAAATGTCTCCTCAGAGATTATGTGGTTTGGGAGTATGGAATAAATGGATGATAGGAATATTACTGAGTCACCAAGATCAACTCATATTGGCTCAAAAACTGGAGCCGAAATGTCTTAATTACTATTTGTGATGCATAATGTCTTCCTTAATATTTCCTCAATACTTCAGGATTTCAAGTAGCAGCTCTGAGCTGTGTATTACTCCTCAGAGTAATGTTTTTGAGGTTGTGATAAGGGGCTGTGTGACAACATCAGCTCAACACTTTATGGTGGTAAAGAAATGTAAATCAAACATAAGGAGTTCTTCAGAAAGGAATGGAGGATAAAGCAGTGACATGACTGGATACTCTTCAGCAACAGCTGGAATTAACTTGTACAATTCTGGTCCTCACATCTCAAGGACAAGCCATTGGCTTGATTGCCAGAGAGGAGCAACAGAGGTGGTCAAATGCTGCTTTATATGGAACAATTCAATAATTCCAGGTTTTCAGCCTGGACTACAGGTGGCTATAGAATTCATTAGGAGGAGTGAAGGGTTTGGGGCTTTTTCAGTGGTGTTTTTCTTTTGATTAGGTTTTTTTGGTTGTTGTTGTTGGTTGGTTTGGTTTTGTTGATGATTTTTTTCAGGGAAAGGATTGGTTTGCTTCTTTTTCGCTGTCTCTTCTAACAAAAGAACCAGAAGGGATGAAATTAAGCCAACAAAAGAGGCATGTTGAAAGCAAACATAAGACAGGTCATTATTGTATTGTGGCTATTTGCAGAGGCTCAGCGGGAGATCAGACAAAGCTCGTGGGACAGAGGTTTCTGGAGTTCCCAGGACATGTATCCAGCTCAGGAAGTCTCTGAGCTGCCGGTGCCTGACACCTGGGGGGAGCAGTTCCCGTTCTGCCCTGGACACCCACTCCTGGCAGCAGCGACAGCAGGATAGAGCTAATGTGGCGTTTTGAGCAGAGCAGTGCCACTGGTTTGCCAGTATGCTCAGGCCTTATGGGCAGCAGTATTTTATTAACACTAAATTGAAAGAATACACTCGGTTATGATCAGCAACGAGTTGTAATTTTTAAATATGACTTTTTTATTCTTTGGACACTGCATGGGTGGCCTGTTTTCGTTTGCACACTGCAGGCACTGTGGTGAAGAGGGGGAAGATGAATTTTATTTTCCTCTGTGAGAGTCGAGTGGTGAGCTCGTTCCTCACTCTTACAGGTTTTCCTTAAAGCAGTAACACTCAGCTTGTTATATTTTTCATCGGACTGCTACAGGCTGCGTGGCTGCTTCACATTTCTTCTAAATAACAAGGTCTTAATAATCAAATTAATGTTGATCATCTTACTTTCTTTGTCCAACATAAACTACCTTAGTAAGTAATCTGAGGCTTTCTTAATTATGAACTTGAAGGTTGAAGGCTTAAAATTTTTGCTTAATTATCTCCCTAACCCACCAATTGAAAGCTGTATATTCCCTGCGTTGTAACAGACATCAGAGTTTTCCAGCAGAGTATTTAATTCAGGTGGTGCCTCTTCTATTTGCAAGAAGAAAGGAGAGCTCAGGAACTTGCAGTGTTCCATTATAGTTACAGTTTTTTTGAAAAGCAAACAAGCCCCAAACAGATTGGCATTGTAGTATAGAAGTTTACACTCATTTTTCACAGATCAAATGAGAATAAGTAAATTTACATTAACTTTAATGCCTGAACTAGCAGCACAGCTACTTTAAATTCAGTAGTAGAGAGACGAAGCAGATATTCATATCTAAGCATCATGGTAAGAAAATTTCTAGGTGGAAAGTGAAAATTAATGGAGCTATGACAATTCACAAGAGCTCTCATATTTGTGTTTATAGTTTGTTTTCCTGCACCACTCAGTTAAAGGAATTAAGGTTGTATTTTGTCTCTCATCTTTAGCTGGCTAGGACTTCTGCTTAGCTTCTGTGAACATGATTTCAGAGCATCTATTACTATTGGCCTGAAAATAGCTTTTTGTTTTCATTTCTGGGGTTGTCATATTTTAGATACAGTTTTCTTCCTCTTGTACGTGTAAGTAATGCGGTCTGTTTCTTTGGAAGTAAAATAAAAATAACTGTTGTAACTCCTGAATGAATGGAGGCCATGAAAATGTATCTGGTGATGAACAGCTATGGAGAGCCTCATCATTGCAGAGGTGGGCTGGGAATTTAATCTGGCCTTGGCTGGTCTGTGCTATCCCAGTGTATGACGTAGTGTCCCTGAAAGTTTAATGCATCCCTAAGATTGTGGGGTTGCTGGATTCAAGAGACAAAACTAGAGAAACAATCTGCTGAGAATATGGAAAAATGGTATTCTTGTAATTTTTCATATTAAAAACTCATTGCTTTAGCAATTCTGGGGAAACTGTTGCTATTTAAAGACTATTGGCTGGAGGTGGTAAATCAACCGACCTTTTTTCCTGGTAGCTAATCCCAAGACTGTGAATTTTTATTATACAGGTTTTCACTTTTAGGCTTGCACTTTACAGTGACCCCGTGGTGAGGTTCTCTATCTTGGCAATCAAAATGCCTTTTTTTAGTTATTTAGCTACCAGCAGAAAACAGCCAGAAGCATTAAATCTGAGTTTGCCTGTAAAAGTCAATGAAGCAGCTGTTGTCTGTTTTAGACAAATGAACAAAGAAACTGGTCTATGATCAGGAAGTTTCCTTGTCCATTTTCTTTTATCAGGTTTATACTTGTTTTGTTACTGTCAGAACAGAGCAAAATGAGATTACATGAGGAGAAGAACCTGTTATCCTGGTTATTCTTCTAGTTTTTTTTAAAAACAGAGTATTTGATTTGATTAATTTAAAAATGGCTTTTGAATGGACACAATCAATGAGAGATAAGCTATAAAGAGTTAACTAGGGTTTTTTACAAGTCCAGAGGTCCTTTCAACATGAAGATGAAGTTTGAAAAGACAGGGGAGAGATGCAGAAAGCTTGAATACATCATATTAGCTACCTCCTCTTTGTTTCCCTTTTCCACAGAGGCCAATAAGGCTGTCAGATTGATGTAAAACTTGTTGCTACTTAAATTACAGCATGTAGACTTGGATTAGTACATAGTGCTGAAAATGAAAAATAGCCCGTTGCAAGGCAGGTGAGATTTGTTTTATTTTTACAGCTGGTTTTCTTACAAACTTTGTTCAAGTTTTCCTCACTTTTTGGAGTAAAAGAAAAACGTGCTGCCTGAAAAATGGGAGGTTTTAAAAAAAGACACAGAGAACATTTTTGCCTTTCCCATTATAGTATCTAAGAATATAGAAATTGCTTCCAGGAAAAATGTGTTGCTGTAAAGATCAGGCTTAGTCTCTTGGGTTTTGGTTTTAAGGAAGTCTGGAATTGTAAAAGGATGCTGAAAAGATGAGGACAAATCCCCTTTTGTTTTAGAAGAACAAATTATCTCCTGTTCTTGCATTTACTTACTTGTGTGAGTGAAGACCAAAGGAATAATTAATAGTACATTATTTTTCAATCAAAATTCAGTCATTTTATTTTAAGATTTGCTTAAATATTTTTTATTCTGTGGACTTTGTAAATAATTATTAGATCAACTGTACGCTGATTTAGATTGGATATTAAGGAAAAGAATTTTCATGGAAAGGTTTGCAAAGTGTTGGAAGGGGCTGCCAGGGCTGTGGTGGTTTCACCGTAATTAGAAGTGGTCAAAACCACATGGATGTGGCACCTGGGAGACACGGTTTAGGGATGACCATGGTGCTGCTGGCTTGGTGGTTGGGCTTGATGATATTAAAAGGCTTTTCCAACCTTAATGATTCTGTGATTCTAACTAAAATACTCTTACTGTTTCCTCAAAAACAATTGCACCTGAAAACCTACATTGCAGTGTGAATGAATAATTTCAGAACTTCCACGTGGGTGAAAAGTAGGGTTTTTTAGGTGACTAGCCAGAATGTTTACTTGTGAGATATGTGGATTATGGGTGTGGTGTGTAACAGAACTCACCACACCAAACCTGGCATTTGGGCTGTTTTGTTTAAAAAAAAGACTTTTCAGTGTCTGCTTTTAACATTCTCTGTTCTTTACAAATTAAAAACTGAGATTTATGTCACTTCTTAGTGTTTAGGCCTTAAGGTGCAGTTCTGTAACTCTGCTTTCCCTTTCCCAAAACTGTAATTTTCAGACTTTTCTTGTGACTACTTAGAACTGGACCATGGGTTCCCTGTGCTTTCATGATCACAGGAGGAAAAAAAAAAAGGTGTAAAACATGTAGCACATGGTTTCTATGCTCCACTCAGTCTGTAGGGGTAAAATTGAATGTATCCTGTAAGATTTAAATAGAATCATCAAATCTTTTGGGTTCCAAAAGGCCTTAAGGATCATCACTCCAACCCTCACCACAGCACTGCCAAGGCCCTCACCGAACCTTGTCCCAAAGTGCCACATCTGCCACTTTTAAATAACCCTGAAACAAACTGTAACAGCAATAGTAAAAAAGTGGCCTATTCTCTACAGATCCAGAAGAGTGCATTAAATAGAGGAGGAAGAACATGTATTACAGGATATATTCCATGGGCAACATGGTTTTTTTATAGTTGGGGGGGGGGTTTCACACAAAGGGCTCTGGGGTTTTTATGAGCACAGATGGCTTTCAAGTTGTGCCACCCAATAACTTGAGAATGCTGGGATGAGGAATCCTTTTCCAGTGGAGAGTGTAATTGAAGGTCCTTCAGTGAAATAAGGTATCTTTGAAGTGGCTGTCTTGTTAACGTCTAACTTAGCACATCAAAGTAAGGGAAAAATGCTTTTTTTTCTTGTAAATGCAAATTGTGGCTCTCGACTGTGTGATGTCCTGCTTCAAAACCTTGCAGATGTTCCAGGTGATTGCCATGGTAAAGGTTTTGTCTTTGGTTATGCAGGAATAGCTTTCAGTTTTTAACAGAAGTGTTGGACTTTGGTGATCTCACTGCAGCCTATTGCATGTGGAAATTGAATTCTCGCTGGATCTTCCATTTGTGCTGTTTGTGTTCTCACCCTCAAAATTGCTAAACAAAAACTTAAGTATTTTCCTTCTTAATCGTAATGTCAAGATTATAGAGGGAATGTTGCAGACAGTTTAATGGTCAAAATGTCTTGGTTTCTGTTGGTTTACTGTAAGATGTTATTAAATTTTCCCAGTGACACTTAAAATAGTTGTATAAATTGAAGTATCTTAGTTAAATGATATTTCTAGACTCTGGGCATTTTGGTTAGTTATCCTTTCTCCAGACTTCTACTTAGTGCTGTGAAGCCACATAATTTATCCCAGTGAATCTTTGCATGCAGGAGGCATTATAGGAGCCTTTGATGCTTTCCCCTCAGACCCTTTTCTCTTGGGAGGGCAGCAGCTTTCTCAGCACTGCGGTAGTCAGTGCCTGTGTTGAAAATGTCATGTGAGAACTGATGCCCAGGAGTTCCAGCCGAACATGAGACACAACTTCTTTCCTGTGCAGGGACCTAGCAGCGAACAGAGTGTCCGGAGAGGCTGTGGAGTCTCCCTTCCTGGGCATATTTCAGACCTGTCTGGACACAATCCTGCGCCCTGTGCTCGGGGATGGCCCTGCCGGAGCAGGGAGGTGGGGCCACAGGAGCCGTGTGGTCCTTTCCAACCTGGCCTGTTCCGTGATTCTGTGAGAAGTGTTGTCTCCGTAGTCTGGGAGAGGTAGAGAGAGAAGGGAGGATACATTTCCTAAAACTGCAGGAAGCAGAAGCACTAAAGAAACTGGAGAAACCAAACCCTGTTGGAACCCTGGAGGCTGAAAATTTCAGACTTTCTGTGCTAAAAGGTGCTGACCCTCAGGCAAGCACCACATTTGACTTGAGGCCATGGAACATCCTTCTAAAATTCTGAAATTGAGTGATAGCACTGAGGTTATGGGTGTGTAGTTTGAATGGTGTTGTGTGATCCCACAGGGTGAAAAACTTAGATTTAAGGTTTTAGTATATAGTAATATACAAGGGGCAAGATGGAGGATTCTGGGCATTGTCTGGGTCCTTCTTTATGGGTTTGGGTGGTTTCTTCTAATTGTGTGAAGAAGGTCTACATTGCAGGTCTTGGGTGGTCATTGTTGGGTCAAAAGCATAAATAATATAGGTCTCATCTCATTATTGGGTAATTGTCTCTTAAATAACCTTGGGAAGAGTTAGAGGCATTGCCATTTCTACCCTGGTAGGTAGAACTCAGAACTCGTGAGACTGTACTTTAAATAAGAATTCGTAAACACTGAGTCCAAACACGAAAACTGTGTCCCTTGCATTAATCCTGGCTCTAATACAAAGAAAAGAAGGTAAGAATGCTCGCAAAACCCTGGTTGGTTTTAGAAACAGAACTTCCAACATGGAATAACAGCAAGGAATAATTAGTCTTGCAAAAGCTCATCAATGGAGGCCTCTCCAGATGCAGCATCAGTGTCTGTTGTACCCCCCACCCTCCAGCGTTCTCCATATAAATCACGCTGCTCTTGCAGGTGCTTCTGTGGGCATCCATAGTTCTTTGAAATCCTAAAAGGTCAGCAGGAGTCCTGCAGGTCCCTTGGGAGGCGTGGACTCATGGAATGCACCACGGTGGGTCACAGCCTGTTTGCTACTGCTCAGCTCCAGTGATGGACAGCCACAAAGGCCATCAGTAATTGCACTTGGCTACTGGAACCTGCTCGGCATCAAAAAGCTCCAGTGCCTTATCTCAGAGTGATGAGTCCTGTGCTGAAGGTGAATTGCAGCTGGAATACAAGATCTCCTCCTTCCCCCCACCCCCCCGTATTTCAGCACATATTTCTGACGCATCTACTTTGCGTACTGAAGGTGATCACTGGCCTGGTATCTTACAAATAATCATTACCTTTCTCTTGAGCTCAGATGTAATGGTACTTCATCCAGATACTGTGATGGAAATTCAGCTAGCTGGATGAATTTATTTCTTCCATGATAAGAATATGAACCTCTCAGCAAGTTGCAAAGTGTCTATGAAATTACAAAACAAAATCTATGCTCGGGCCATAGAATGATGACTTCAGTCTCATAGGTTTTGTGGTGTTTATTGGACTATTGATTTTTGATCCTGAAATGGAAAGTCCAAAAACCAGTGGAGTAGGAAATTTGGAACTCTTTTTTTTCCTTGGAATATCCTGTCTTTAGATTTCTGCCTTTTTATCCTGAATATCCTTCTAGCTATCTGTTTTAGATTTTTGGTTTGGGTTTTTTTGGTTTTTTTTTGTTTTCATGAAGACATGCTTTTAATCAATTGAAATAGTGACAAAACACACTATTTTATATTCTATAAAGTGACTGTAGAGCTCAGTGTCACGGGAAGAATGTACAATAGTAGTAGTCAATAAAAAGCATTCACTGACCCATCAGTCAGTGTTTCAGTGCTGGCTTGGGCGGGTAGAACAAGCTCCTGAAGTGATCAGTGACAGTTTCCAGGTAACCTGTATGATGAATATACACCAACTCTCACTTCTATGGAGTCAGGGATTCCAGTGTTCAGAGACACTTGAAGCTACAGACTAATTCTTCGCCTGGCTCGATGCATTTCCATCATCTTTCTGGATGAACAAAGTTGCTCAGCTGTGAATTTGCAGTTGAGGCTGTTGAAAATAACTTGTGATAGACCAGCATGGGATAGGGGAGCTGCACATCTGCTCATCCTTTAAAGACTTCCAAGGATGGCGATTCTACCCCTTGCCTGGCGCCTTTCAGTGAAGAAATTTTCCCTGATATGGGAAAGAGGCTGTGCTCATCCTGTTGCTTGTTATTTGGGAGCAGACCCCACCTGACTGCACCCTCCTGTCAGGGAGTTGTAGAGGATGAGAAGGTCCCCTCTGAGCCTCCTTTTCTGAGCCCCCTCAGCTGCTCCTGGTGCTCCAGCGCTTTCCTCAGATCCTTCCCTGGACACGCTCCAACCCCTGAATGTCCTTCCTGAAGGCAGGAATCCCAGCACTGTGTGGCAGCAGCCCACTTGTTAGAGGGTAGAAATGAGCTGAGGCACAGACTGCTTGTTTATCAGAGCATGCAAAGGGCCCTGGTTTATCCCTCTGTACAGCTCAGCCAGCCTGACCCCACCCATTCCCTGACCCTGCCTGCAGCAGCTCCTGCTGGAGGTTTCCCCTGCAGCCTCTGACTGCTGGTTATTTCCTGCTGAACTCTGCCTGCAGGGATCAGTTTGCAGCCTCTGAGTGCAGGCTTTTACCCAGCTAGGCTGTGGCTGCAGCTTCCAACAGCAGGCGCTGACTGCACACCCACACTGACCTCACAGCAGCGAGTCTCTCTCCTCAGGATCATCATCCTCCATCCACCATCCATCATCATCATCCATCATCATCCCACTCCTTCCTCCTCCTTTCCCCTCCTTCTTCCAGTCATGATTCCCCCTCCCCAGCTCGCCCAGTCCCTTTTACCACACTTCCCTTTATTGGCTGCAGCTGTGGCCCATCAGGGGCCAGCTCACCTGGATTCCCTTCTCCCACAGAACTGGACACAGGCTGGGAGGTGCCTCAGCAGTGCCCAGCACGGGGCATGAGCACTGCTCTGGTCCTGCTGGCCACTGTGGTGCTTTTTGCTTTTGCAAGGTATGTTTCTAAAACCTTTCTGTGATGCTGAGAAATAAAAAAAAAAGGTGCAATTTATTTTATTACTTAGCAACTGATCAAATTTAACAATGTGTATATAAAGACAAATCTCAGTAAGAGCATCAGTGGAAAAACAAGGCAAAGAACATCTTTCCTCTGTGCATACAGCTCACAGCTGAAACTTTGCAAATTGCTGGTAACTGTATCAGCATATGATTCCTTCATTTACATTTGTACTTCAGTTAATTTTGTAATTTAATTTGTGCAGTTCTGAATATCTCAGTGTATCTCAGTGAAGGGAGACTCTTTTTCAAGGAGCACAGCTGTTTGGCTTCACTAAGTTTCTCCAAGTACAAGTGCTATCAGTATTTCTGCTTTCCGAATTATTTCTCTGTAGGTGGGTTTGAAGTAGCACCGTTATCATTCAGATCTTTCAGTGTCTGCAGCATCAGATTTGGGATGTTGCAGTGCAAGCCAAGTGTCCCACTAGCAAGCCCATAGGATTTCCTGATGTAATTTCTTCACTGTTGTAAATTACTACTTCTTATTTTGCTTCTCTGTTTCTGTTTTTTTACTTCACATCTTGCTTTATTTTACTTTTTAGTTAATTAAATTCTGTAGAATTTGTACAATGCACTCAACGGCTTTTTGAGTAATCCTGTTGAAGGAAAAGAAGCATTGAAGATATTTTAGTTTTACTATCACTTTCACTCCAAGCTTGGAAGAGAAGTAATCACTAGATAAGCATCATGTTAAATGGTTTTTCACACATGTTCATATAGTTGTGTGTTGCTCATAAACAATCCCAGAGTTTGTGCTGGCTTGTCCTGAGCCAAAATACAATCCTGGCTGCCTGGCTGACTTGGAAGTTACACACCTTCAGGAGGTTTGGTCTTTGTTTGACAGATTGATTTTTGTGGAGAAGTGGAGGCAAAATCCACTCATTACTGGGGATTCATCAGTTTACAGGGAAGTTGCTGCTGTGTTGGAACAGTGTAATCAGTAGACTGCTTCACTTAGTTATGAGTTAATTAAGAAAACATGAAGACAAAACACCACAAGCTCATTGTTTTAGTATAAAAATCCTTAGGGTGCAGGTTCTTGGAACCAAACATGCAGCAAATGCAAACTCAAGCGCGGTGCATGGACTTGTGCTGTACTGTGGGTACGCCTGCCTGTTATTCCTGTTTGCTCCCTCTCGGCTGCCTGTGTTTGCCCCCTGAGAGGAGAGCCAGGATCCTGAGCCTCCTGGTGCTGTGCCAGGTCCTTCGCCAGCCCTGGCTGCTCGTGGTGCTCTGGTCCAGGCTGGCTCTGGGGGTCTAACTGCGTCAGCTGCTCCCTAATTAGTAAATTCTGCTCTGTGCCATTCTCTCCCATTGCCTGGATTATGCACCGAGTCCTTCACTCAATTCTGTTGCAGTGAGGGTGGCTGCAACAAATCTTTGAGTCTCCTGACTTCAGGGTATGTGCAGCACGAAGTAAAAAAAAAGGAGCAGGAGCGACGGAGTGCCCCGAAAAGAAAGTTTACTTTAGTGAGAAATAAAAATAGGGACAATGCCCAGAAGCTGAACGCAGTATAGGGACAAACTCCAAAGACCAGAAAGAAGGGAGAAGTAACAATCATAGTCTTGGGGATGGATCATTCTAGAAACAATACCATACATGGAACACAAGTAACCAATAGAGAAGAACCTAGACTAATTAACATAAAAACTCCAAAGGCTTTTGGGAGGAGCCCTCAGGCTCACCCTGAGTCAGAGGAATGTTTCTCTAGAAGCCAAGGCTTGGCCTGGCAGGGGTGAAGTCCTGCCCACCCTGCTTCCCAATCAGGCCAATTCCCACACCTCCCTGGCAGGCCCCTGGGCCACCACAACTGCCCCTTTCTGTTTTACAAAAAACAAGGAGCAAAAGAGAATTCTTAAAAACCTTAAATGTATAACTTAACCAACAGGGTAGCAATGCTAACGTAATTGCATCCCGAATCACAGAATTCTTTGGGAAAAAGTATCTTTCCTTGTTGTTTCAATTCTCTGCTGCCTGACAAATACCTGCCCCTCGATGGTTTGAGCACTGTTGGGAGCACTGGGTGTCACAAATGCAAAAGGGTTCTGTGCTGCTCTGTCCTTTCTGCGTCCTTTTTACCAGCATGGAGCTTGCTCACTCTTCATGACTGATGCCGCCCAGTGAGACATTCCAATTTTTATTTTAAAAAGATAGGCTATGGTGCAGATGAGGATACTCGTTCTTGCAAGCAAGCAAAGCCACTGGATTCAACCCAGTTTTGGTGCCTGTGTCTATATTAGCAAATTTTGTGGGTCAGTAGGAATGAATCTGAAAGTGTTGATGTTGCTAAATTAAGCAGTGGATGTTGTGCCAGGACACTTTCTTTTTTCCTTGTTTGCAGTAGGAAGAATACCAGGAAAACTCCTGCTTTTTTTGAGTTTGCCTGTGTAATGTGCTCCTGCCTCATGTTGTCCACCCGTGGCTGTGTGTTCCCTCAGAAACTCTCTTCTGATTGGGGATCCGCTTTGGGCTAGCGCCTCTTTTAATACATATCTGAAAATTATTTTCAAATTTTTGAATGCTTTTTAGTATAATCACAGTTTACAGTGTTGTCAAAGTAAGTTTCAAAAATCAATGGTGAAAAGCTGTGTTTTCTCTCAAGCTAAGGAATGCTAAAATGTGACTTTGAAACTGCTGATTATATGTTGGTTTCCAACTGCCAACTGTGTAGCTTGCTTCCCTGTGAGATTCTTGCAAGGACAGATGGGTATGGCCTAACAAGGAGATTAAAGGAGTTAAAGGGATCTTCTGTTCTAAGTTCAGAAAATGGATGTAGCAAATAACAGCCTTTAAAAGACAGAAATTCGAATGTTCATTTAAATGAACAACTCTTGGAGAAATACTGCCTTCCAAAAGTAATGAGAAGGGTTCTTCCAACACTTAATCAGACAAGGTTGTTGACTCGTAAAAGAAACCATGGCAGCTGCAACCATTTGGAGATTTCAAAAGGATGTCAGTGAAGGTCAGCACATAACAGGCTTCCTCTTGTCGTGGCTAGAAAGATTTTTCACTGAGGGGTTTAAATTAATTCTGGTGTCAGTAAGAATATGTGTTGTTTACATTCATATTATTCCCCTAAAAATGTCAGAATAGAAATGATGTATTTTCTGAAACTTAATGAAAAAGACACAATGGTACATAGAGTTAGAAAATAAGAAGAAAAAACTATGTGTAAAAGGTACCTATATCCAGGAGTGTTCCTTGGTGTGATGGGATCCAACAGAGTTGGTAGGAACTGAGAGCCATTACAGTAAGCAAGAAGGAGCTGGACTTTTAAGCACTAATGTTTTCCTTTTCAAATAAAGCAGGACAAACCAGGAGACTGCTGGCTCCCTCTCAGTGTGAGAAGAAGTCAAATATTTCTATTTACACTCTTTGTACTGTTGTAGGCTGTACACTGGGGAGAGGCCCACACTAGGTAATGTCTGTGATGCTCTCTGGGTAGAGAGAATAATAATAATAATACCCTTAAAAAGAACAGAATAATCATAGCCCTCCAATAAAAGGAAAAACAGAATTGAGAAGCAGTTTGTGTGCTCTTTAAAAAAGAGGGAGAATCGGGAAATTAAGACTGAAATTGCAAGGGGAGAAAGAGAAGTGTCAAATACCCAAGGGTCACACAGGTGTGTGCAGGGTTTGCAGCAATACAGTGTAGGATGAGCGGCACAGAAAGCTCTGCTCACCTGAGTGACCACATTAAAGATGATGTCTGCCAAAGGCTTGGATCAAAGCTGAATTTTTCCATTCTGCTCTGGAGTGTTTCTTTCAGTGGCAGGTTTTGAACAAGGTCCATTTGCTGCAGCGTGTAGCAATTTGTATGCCTCAGAGCATCTGATGGAGCGTTCCCTCGGCAGCAGGAAAACCACCTCAGAGCTGCGGAGTGGTACTGGTGTTCTTATAATTCAATCAAGGAGTTCTCACTTCTGTCTGTATGCAGGCCAAGGACTTACTCCTACAATGGAGCTGCGCCTTCTGGAATTATTTTTGTTATTACTTGCAACTAGCAATTCAGAAGTATAATAATAGTATTACTACCGTATACTAGTAATAGTTGTAACTATTGCTTATAGAATATAAGCAAATTATAAGTTGATTTGATTGAGGACTGATTTGGGCCTGTCCCATAAATACTGTTTGTGTCTGAGAAGGACTTTGGGGTGTGGAGGGTGAGAGGCTGGACATGAGCTGGGCGTGTGCACTCACAGCCCAGAAGCCAAACATGTCCCAAGCTCATCCCACAGCGTGGGGAGTGGGAATTCTGCCCCTCTGCCCCCCTCAGGTGAGACCCCACCTGCAGAGCTGCCCCAGCCCTGGGGCTCCCAGCATTAGGATGTAGAATTTATCCGTGGGCTGCAGCCAGGCTGGGATAGCTGGGGCTGTTTACCTGGAGGAGAGAAGGCTCCAGACACACCTCAGAGCCTAAAGGGGTTCCAGGAGAGCTGGAGAGGGACTGGGGACAAGGGGAATGGCTTCCCACTGCCAGAGGGCAGGAAATTAAAGGTGGGATATTGGGAAGGAATTGTTCCCTGTGAGGGTGCTGAGGCCCTGGCACAGGTGCCCAGAGAAGCTGTGGCTGCCCCTGGATCCCTGGAAGTGTCCATGGCCAGGCTGGATGGGGCTTGGAAAAATCTGGAGTAGTGGAAGGTGTCCCTGCCCATGGCAGGGGGTGGCACTGGATGGGCTTTAAGGACCCTTCCAGCCCAAACCATTCCAGGATTCCCTTCATTTATATCAGAAAGGATGGAAGCAACTCACGACCCAAAGGCTGACTCTGATTTTTATGTGCTATTTTTTCGCTCATTTGCAAACCAGACTATTGAGCAGGTGAGTTGTTGGCTGCTAAGTGACAGTCAGTTGTTTCCATCTCCATTAGTTTCTGTACTCCTTTGAGGCAAAAGTTACAGTGGAATTTGGTCTTGATTTAAAATTACATACACACAGGAATAGGCTGGTAGATGAGAAATTGCAATCTGGGAGTGTTAATTTGTGGTCTGCACAAAGTCAGTGATACTGGGGCCAAAATAGGATTCCTGATATGATAATTAACATGTCATTATTAGGATGGATTTCTAACACTGTCTTTGCTTTTTAATTGGGAAGGGCAGTAGAAGGGGAAGGTGAAGGTAGGTTTCATATTAATTTAAGTATATGTTGCAGCACAAGAGGTACAAAGATTTCATATTCAGCAATAAATCATTATAATTATTATTATTTAAAACCTGAAGGAACAAAATTTAGGTTGTTGCCTTGGGGTTTGGTATTTTTTTTTTCTGTGTAAATTTCAGTTCTTCCTGAAAGTTTACTGCCATTTGTCTTAACTAAAATTTGTCAGCCATTATCCCCGAGAAATCCAGAATGTTCTCTAAACAACAAAGCCTGGATTTCTCCTAGTATATTGAAATATGAGTGGAATGATTTTTACCTGTGACTTTATTTGATATCCTTGAAAAACCTGACATCTTGACTTTCCTAAGTAAGAGTGAGAGCTGAGTGCAACATTAATTCAGAATATTTCCATATTGTCTCACTGTTTATGTATCTCTTTCCTGCAGGAGTGCATGCTTTGAGTCTGGCAAGATAGGGAGGGTTTTATGCTAAAGAACAGTAACATTATTTCACAACTTTGTCTTTAGCCCTTTACTAGATCCCACTCATTTAAATTTTCATTTCTGTGAGTGCTTGCTTCCTGCACTCTGACACTGTTGTAAATGTTGGCTGGAATGAGCTGTCAAGATGAACAGACCTCGTTCAGTTTCCACAAAAAAAAGCATTTTTCTTTACTCCTGTGTAAAAGCCCAAGGAACTTTCTTCCACCATCTCCCCAGGTTTTTCCTTAAAACCAAAAGAGCTTGCTTTCTGTTCTGTCATCATTCCTGCTCGACCCAAGACTTCCTTTTGCTGTTCCTCCCTGTGGAACCAGAGAAAATGCAGCTTATCCAGACAAAAAGGGCTTTGCTGTGGCTCAGCCCAAAGCCAGCAGCAGTGGGACCATCTTTACAGTAATATTTTTCATATTAAAAAAGCGGAATGGCATCCAGGTGTATGATTGAGACTTCTGGCTTTGGTACTCTTATGTCAGCAAAACACAAGACCCAAGCAAATCTCATGTTTAATATTCAAAAGTTAATGGTTATTCAGGAGAAGAACTTGCCTACAAAACAGGGATGTGATTGGCCTGCTGTGACCATAAACCTAGAGAAACTCAGCGAGTGTTTGGTGGGAATATTTAATTGTGGTTGTCGTGAGTGCCAAAGGAATTTGAAGCCCATCTTCTTTAAAACTGACTTTCCAGAGTTGGAGCGATGAGTATGTTGAAATTCTAATGCGTAGCCAGCAATATTTGGGTGTTAGAGCAGGTGTGTTCCCTTTCCTTTTAATTACACGGCTTCCAGCCTTGTTAATATTCTGTTATTGACAGATGAATGGTGTCAGCTGTGGTAAAGTTAATCAGGCCGTGGTAAAAATGATCATTAAGCGATGCTGGGTTTAAAGGGTTGCTTTACATTAACCATTTACACAAAAAATACTTGGAGAAAGGGGAGATTGGACCTGGATTTTTTTGAGTAAGCACAGAATTTTTGAGTAGTCAAAAGGAATGTGTTATAGAATCCGGATAAGGAGTCAGGTTTATCAAGAGAAGATTATGAACTTGTTGCAGATTTAGGCAAAGCTGTGTTTACAGTGGCAGATTCTGAGGCTTAGTACAAATATTAACCTAAGCATTATTAAGCTAATAGCATGGCATTGCTACTTAGGCTTTGCTTGAAAGGTGGGTGGGTTTGAAGGGAAATAAATCAGGAAGTTCTCTGCTACTGTTGGCACTCTGCTATTAATTTCCTTATTAATTATTTACAAAATGCTTCTTTATTTAGATGAATGACATGTTTTCTTTTTAAAGCTGGTGATTAATGTCAGGTTTGAGGTAGTGACAGCTGGGAGAGGATTTCAAAGCCGTGATTTTGCAAATTAAACTGTTGAAGGTATTTGAGGATGGGCCCCTCTGAAATATCACCCCTTAACACCAGTCACCTTTAGAATGAACATTTCAGAAAGTAAGTATTGCTGAAAGCACCGAGGAGATAACTGAGATGGTAATGATTTTATAAGGGGTTGTTTGTAATAATTTTATAAAGAATTGATGATCATTCCTTTGAAGAGCACAAATCTCTTCCAGCTCTTCGGGGAAGAATAAAAAGTTGGGAACAAACTCAGGCCTGTGACATTCTGTGTCTGAGTGAGCAGTAACTGATTGCTGCTCCTCAGTGGAAATTCTCTTCCACGCTGATTAAATCACATGTGTATGTGCTGCACCAGGATGAGTTAGAAAGGGTAAATAGTGGGATTTTTTCAGGTCCTGTAATACCAATATCTGTGTGCTAGTGATATTGCTATTAGCAGCAACGTTGAGATGCTGCAAGGCTCTAATTAAACCCAGACAGCTCAGGTGTAAAATGTAAGATTGATTCAGCAGTGTCCCGGTGGGAAGTTGATGCTCTTTTGTTATGCTGTGGTCTGGAACAAGCCGTAATTCTGTCGCCAAATGGTTGTGTGTTAGGATGAGCTATTTTATGACAGTTTGGCTCCAAGCAAGCTATAACTCTGCCTATGTTGTGGGAAGTGGATTGCATTCAGAAGCCCTTCTTCAACCGACACGCAGCCCTATAAACACTTGAGCCTCCAAGCCATGTTCATCTCAGTGTGTGGCTGTTGTTGCATCGTGATGAATGTGATGTTGTTCCTATGGGCGTTTTTATCACTCATTTCTGCTATAGAAAAAAATACTTTTAAATAATTTTTTTTCGTCATTAGCTCATTAGTAGTTGGAATATGTGCAGTCTTAATAAACCTACTTTAAAGGTTTTGCTTTGAGATTATCTCTTGTGCCCTGCAGATATACAAGGAAGAATGGTCAAATTTTGTACTTGCAAAGTCAATTTGGAATAACAGGTTTTCAACAATAACTTTGCGCTCTGAAGGAGGAGATACAACCACTGTAGGATTTAATATACATATATATATATTTCAGAATAACTTGGTTGAGACCCAGATCTCACCGAGCTTTCTTAGCCCCCAGCACAGAGCTCATGGAACATCAGAAAACTAGAGACAGTGGTGGTGACTACTTTCCAGGCAGAGAAACTTAGACTGGCTCGGTTGGTTGGTGCCTGGTGCTAATAACATCAGGATTGTGGCTGCAATCCCAGGATGGGACTTGATGATCCTTGGGGGTCCCTTCCAGCTCTGACTATGCTGTGAAATCAAAGTCTGTGAGATCAAGCTGGAGCTCACAGTTTAGCAGTCCCGCTGTAGAAGCTGCATGTCCCAGTATTTACTCTGTGCCCCTGTTTTAATTAACCTTGGGTGTCACAGGGAGCATGGGCAGCTCATACTTTGTGCTTTTTAAGGAACCAGTTCCCATTACCACATTTTCCTCCTCCTCATTTTTCACTCACATTTTTCTCCTCCCTTTTCCACTTATGAGCTCTGTGCCCACCACAGCAAGGTGCCCTCCGCGATGGCTATCATGTAGCTGCAGCTCTCTTTGCCTTGGCACTTCTAGAAAACAGGGTTGAACAGAATTTTTTACATTTCTGGCATACTCCTCAAAATAAAAACATCTTTAAATGGTTTCTACATGTTCATGTGGTGCTCAGTGGGAGCTGCTTGACTGGGAATACCAGGAATGGGGTGGAACAGGGCAGGACTCAGTCGGATGTGGCTGAACACACAGCGCAGTAACCAACCTCTTTCATTACAGAGTAATGGGTTCCGTGGCTGCTGATCTTGTGCACCCCCAGGCACGCATTTGTCCCACATTTGTTGTGCTGCTGGCAGGGCAAGGGTGTAGAACTGAGGCAGCCACCCAGAGGTGGGTCAGGATCTGAACATCACGATTATCCAGAGGGCTCATACTTGGGTTTGACACTGCTTGTACATTTTATAATGAAATAGCTGCTATTTTTCATTCTACCAAGAATTAATTCTGTCATCCACATAAGCTGCTGCTATTAACTGGCTGGTAATGGCAGCTAACAAGATGCTTAGGAGTCACAGGGGAGAAAAACAAGACTCCAATATTAACCTGATTGACTGAAACACTTAAACATTGACTGGAAAGTCATCATTTTCTTGTTGTCTTCAAACTATATTAGACAAAGATTTAAATATAGATAGCCTATACTATAAATATAGATAGCTAAATATCGATAGCTTATACTATACAGAGGCATTTAGCTGCCTTTTGGTAATTTCCAAGTTTTCCTTGAAGTGTGTTGAACTGTAACATGTAACCTTGCATTTCTCTTGGTAACCGAATATTCCAAGTCTTACCAAGCCCATCCCTTTTTATTTATTTATTATGTATCTTTGTTACTGAGATTTCTTCTGAAATATCACCCATAGGACATAATTAACTTAAAATATCTACGTTCTTCCATGTATGTCTGTTTGATACCTCCCTGGTGGAACTGCAGGACTTCAGAACAGGATTCATGTCTATTTTGTGCTTTGTCATACACGTGGCCAGAACCTAAGTAGTGTTTCAGGGGCATAATAACTATGTTGGAAAATCAGAGGTGGAAATGACAGTGAATGGCTTTGCTCATCCCAGTTTTAGATTGTTCCTTGTGGTACTAGCATTCTAATGTGAATTGTTTTAGCTTTCACAGACTCAGATAAAGAGCCTGTAGCTATCAGAAAATGATCAGGTTTTTCGTTATATTAAATATAAGCTTGGTTTTGACTAGTTAATCTGACATTACTCTTCCACTTTTATTTCTAGCCTTGATAGCTTGTGTTTCATATTCTGTTCCTTTTACTCTGTCCTCTTTCCCTTTTATTGATGAGGGGTCGCTAATGGTTTCCGATGTTTAGGGATCCCCAGTACTCAGACTTGCTCAGATTTAAACCGCCACGTTCCTGGTTTCCCTTCCACACCCTCCCCGTTTGTTGTCTCAGGAGCTCACTGCTGTCAGAGGTGCTGCTCTGTGCCACTCGTGGGCCTGTGTCACTTATTCTTCAGGGATTGCAGGCCTTCATCTCTTCTCCCCATCACTTCAGGGTTCTGCTCTTTTGTTTTCTCCTAGCTCTGCTCTGTTCCCTGCCTCTGTCAGTATTTGTGATCATCCTCTGTTCCTCCTTTTTGCAGACTTTTCCCCTCTTTTTCCCTTGGTATAGCATGTTTGTTTCTGGTTTTGAACCTGAGGGGATTATCTGTGTGAGCAGGAAGATTTGTGCTAATAAATATTTGTAAGAACAAAATCATCACCTGTATGGATCAGGTTCTTAAAGGATTAGGTTTTAATTCAAAGTTGTAAAAAAATCAGAACTACCCAGTCCCTAACCAGATGCAGTTGGAGGAAAATTCTGATTGCAGTGTAGTCAGTGGGAGCTGGGGCACAATTTCACACTCTGTGTTCCTTTATAGTCATTTGAGAGGACTCACAAAATTATGTCCAAAGATTTTTATTTAGATTTAGCCAAGGCTCAGCCACACTATTCTAAGGGTGGTGGTTGAAAGCTGCACAAAGTCTTCCTAATCCTAATCACTGAGTGGCATCCCTGCCCATGGCATGGTATGTTTCTATGCTCCATCCCTTCTTTTCCTGCAATTTGTCCTGTATTAATATATCCTGCAAGTTATTTCCATGGTGATGGAATATAATTTTTATTTACCATTTTGAGATATCTCAGAAAGTCTGGTGTATTTAGCTGAGCTTTAATATTAATGAAACAGACAGTAGCATTTGTGATCCATAGTTTTATTTGAGGAAGTTGGTATAAGAAATGTTAACATTTGTAGGTGTGAAATTCTGAAATACGTTTTTCTTTTCTGCCATACAAAAGTGCAGTGTTCTACTTGCATTACATTATTTTAGACCAGAAAAAAAAACTCATGTCATTTATATGTCAGTATTATGAATGACAGAAAATACCCCAGTATAAAGGGAAGGGAATTTAACCTCAAGCCAGTAGTTTTCTCCTAATGAATCAATACAGTTTCTTTAAAATGTGGCACGCTGAGTGTTTTTTCAATAGTTTAATTGGCTTTTGTAAACTATGCTAATTCATTCTCTCCTAAAATACCTTTCTCCTCCATGGATTCTCTTTACACACCATACAAAAAGGAAATAAAATCTTAACTAGCTTTGTTTTCTACAGCAGTAAAAATGATTTTGTGTGACAATCAATTTACTTGTGCCTTTTTTGGTTGAAATGGAAACAGGTTCCAGGCCCATCTCTTTGAAGTGTAAAATGTGTTCTACCTGCATTACACTCACTATTGAAATGTGGGTGCTTGTAGGGGGAACCAGAATACCAGAACTGAAAATAAAGCTCCAGAGATAATTCTGCTTTCTGAGTCCGGATTGGTTTTTTTGTTGTGCAGGGCCAATCCTGGTTTTGAACTCAGTGAATGTGGCTGTGTGTGCAAACATCAGTGAACAGATCCACCAACAGCCCTGAGTAGTTTTGCACCTTGTGCATCGGTTTGCAGGGGGAGACCCTCCCTCAGTGGAGTCTGGGGGACCACGAATGTTCTGCTCTGGGTAAAACTGGGAGCAGGAGGGACATTGGTTTTTTTTATGACAAACCACCTGTCCAAGCAACCATTAGCCCAAATGAAACCGATGCTTTAGAGCAATGGGGTGGTTTCTAAGTGAGCTAGGAATGCTTTTTTTATCCAGGGAATGGCGGCAGTTCCTTTGCCTGAGTCATTAACAGTACAACATGAGGGGTTATGGGGTGGCAGGGAAAAGGGAGAGCTGTGATAACCGTGTCCTGGCCTAGATGTTGCACTGAGTGAGTTTGAGGAAATGGTCTCAAGTGTTTCCTAAGGGAGACTGCAGTTTGGCCATGCAGAAAACACTGGAGTCGTCATCGTACTGTACACCCTGAGAAAGTTATCAGAAGCTTTGTGTTTCTGGAAGGTAACAATTCTTGAACTGATGGAGCTTTCCTTTTATGAGTACTGCCATCAGAATACTTCTAAAACCAGGGAAGTGGCTTCTGGTTTGCAATGAAGTGAGAACTGGATTCTCAGAATTTCAATTTAGTAAGCAGAAAACTTACAGAAATGTTTTAGTTTAGTCTTAGCGCTGTTTTTCCGGATAAGATATTAATCATATGATTATCTTTCCTAAAAGATGGTGAACAGCACTAAAGCCTGGGGGTGCCCTTCTAACCGGATGCCAGCTGGAGTTAATGCTGCTGCTCCCACTCCTGGAACTCGGGAGAACCCTTGGATCACTTAATTCTTCATCCTGCTTTATTGGCCGTATCTCTCCCTTCTGCCTGTACAGATACAAGTTTGCCCTGACCTACAGAGGCTGAGATGGAAAAACTGATTGTCGCTTATTGTGAAAGCCTAGGCTGACACTGAATTTACAGACTTTTCCCCCTCTCTGAGTGTGGAAGCATGTGGAGGGTCTCCAAGCTTGTCTATGGGAACCATAGCAGCAGCTTTCTAGGAATTTCCTGGCACTTGAAGGTTTGGAATGAAAGGTGTGTGATCCCTCTAAAACACGGGTTGCACTTTCGTGGAGCTGTGCTGCCCCTTAGGGATCCTCACAGGAAATTCTGCCTCTGGGAATAGCAGGGAAAGTAGGTGCCATTTCCAGAAGAATTCCCTACGTTCCCTTGGGGCCTACCCCTTTAGCAGGAGACTCCACATCCTGGCCATGTGAAGTGCTGCTGCATCCTCTGCCACTGATGCACGCAGGGAAGAATCCTCCTGGAAGCCTGACACAGTGTGAATTTGATCTGCAGCCTTGCACTTGGGAGGTGAATTAGGGGAACGGGCTGAGGCAGCTCTGCTGCTGACACTCCTGTGGGAGTCTCCAGTGGAAATGGGGAGCTTTGATCTTTTGGGAGCAGTGTCAGGAGGGAACACAATGTGCATTTGGAAATGCTTGTGTAACTATTTCACTTAAACTGCCTATTAGAAATGGTCTTTGTGGGTGGATATGTCAAAACAGAAGCATTTAAAACTGCATCGCAGTATACTGAAAACACACAGAGCTGGTTTGGAAGGGTGGTGCCTTGACTCAGGAGTGTTTATCCTAATGTTTGGCAGAGCAGCAGCAGATGCTGTGTAAGTGTAAGGTGAAATCCTTTGCTGTCACCCCTCAGTGGCAGCGAATGTCAGCTGGGCTGCTGGATTTGCTGTCACTGACGTTCTCTGCCTACCCTGCTAGAGATGAATCACCCCAAACGTCATTTCTCTTGTCTTCCTGACCTGATTTCTCTACCTGATACCACTTGTTCCTCTCCACTGAACCTTGCAACCCCACCCATTTGTTCCCTAGCACTGCAGGACGCCATCTAATGCTTTCATTACTCTCAGGATTCTTTTAAGGGCAGAACGAACTGTTGCAGCCAGACCTTTCAGATAGAGATTTTTTTTTTTTCCCCCTCTCATGTTTTCAATCCATCCTATGCAGTACTGTGCTTATAATAGAATAAATTATCCATTGTCTCGCCCTACTTCTATATTTTTTTAATATTTAAATATTTGCAGGTATAAATACATAAGAGAGAAACTGTAGGGAAATTCTATTAACATTTTCTGATATGTAATTTGTTTCCTATTAACCTAGGGGAAGAAACTAATGAAAATTTACTGTGTTAAGCTGAGAATTAAGTTTTTTGGAAATTAAGCATTTGAGGTTTTTTATATATTTATTGAATATTTAGGATACCAAGCCATAGCTGTAGGCACTGGGGAATAGTTTGAGAGCACAAATTTCTCTAGGTCTCCTGTCCAACTTGCAGTTGTATTTTTTTTTAAAGTTTACAGATTACTGAGAAGTTGGAAGTGCTGTTGGGAGTGTCTGTTCTCTTCTGCCGTAGGCAGGTGCAGGAAGCCTGGCCCTGGAGATCTGCTGGCACTGGCCAGAAGAATCTGGGTCTAACTGGTGTGAGATACAAGGATGTTCCCTGGTCAGCCTTGCCAGTGGAGCAGATTTAGTGACACAGCAGGTTTCTCACCCTGCAGTTTTGCTACCACTGTGCTGCAGGGCTACAAAACCTTCTGTGTCCTCTTCCTCATCTCCAACCTGCAGGGAGTACTCTCCCAGCACGTCATGTGCAGTCAAACCCTTTCCGCGAAGTAGTATTGAGGGAGTTTGTGTGTCGGGATCTCTGTGATGTCTTCATCAAGTGCTGGTTTAAGTCTGTCAGTGATCAGGTATCAGGAATCAATAAATGATGAGGAAAAAATGCCCAAGAGGCCTCTTAGGGGCTGGAAATGACCCATGTATGTGTATGCACTGTGCTAAAAAAAAAACCCTCCTTGCGGAATCAAAAATTTCATATTACTACCTTTTTTTCTCTGACAGAAACATGTCAATTTAATGAGTATTGATGTGTTAAAGTGATGAGATTCTAACAATCTGCGCTGTGTGTACAACTAATATTTTCCACTTCTTTCCCCTGAAGGACATGTCAGAGCAGGCACAGAGCTGAGACAGGAGGAGGGCAGCTCTTTGGGATTGCTGAGGCTGGTGTTGATGGGCTGAACTGAACAGTGGTGCTGTGTTTTGCCTGAATTCAGGCACGGCTTGCTAGAAAATAGATTATTCCCTGCGTGTGTATAGTGGGTATATATGCATATACATACCAGATCATTTAATCAGAGTTATGAGCTGTTGCAGCAGCGTCAGAGCACAGCAGACAGAGCCCTGTTGCATCTCTCATTCTGAAGTCTTTCCCTCCTGGGCTCGTTTATCACCCATGTCAATTGCTGTGAAACGTGATTCCATCTTTCCAATGTTTTCCTGTCAGGCCTACCTTTTCCTCAATTCTTTCTCATAAAAAAAAAAAAAAGCTGTCACAGTTTTGTTTGTTTGAAAAAATGCCCTTTTCACATTCCTTATCTTACAGAGACTCTCTGCTTGGGCATCTGTCAGTGTGTTCTTTCTGCATTGATTGCACACAGATTTCATTCTGGATTTGAAATGTACTTTGTCTTCTCTACCCTGATGCGTGTGTTGTAGCTGCCACTTCTGCATCTGCCCCTGTGTCATTGCAGAAAGAATGTTCTACCACTCCTGTTCTCACCCTTTGGGCTGTGGTGTAGAAAACTCTTGTTGTCCAATGTTTCTTCCAGGCTTAGCCATTAGGACATGGGAAAATGCGAAAAATGTGTGATCCATACACTAAAATGGCAGAGGGAAATGGCAGCATTTGTTATTCATAGGATTCTTTATGCTGAGCTTCCTCACTTCAAAGGGAATTGTAAACCAACCAACCCACCCCTTCATCATTTGATCATTTATCATTTGATAATTTGGAGGAAACAGCAGAAAAAACCTGGCTTGCAAAACTGCATTAGGAGGCTTTTTAGAATCCCTGACAGCCAATCTGAGGTAAAAATATAAACTATTTCACTACTGATTTCTTTGCATATCTGAAAAGGATAAAAAAAAATAATTATTTTGGAAATTGATTTATGTTATATATGTTACATATTTCTGCTTCACTCTTTCAGTGGAAGCATTATCTAGAAGCCCTCAGGGAGGAGAAAAATGAAGATCAATAGGCAAAAGTTACTTAGCTAGTTGTGTGTTACCAGCAATGGCAGCACAGGCTGCATCTGTGGTTGATTCCTTTCTGGCCTCTCTTCTGTCCCTGCCTATTAACTGTGGTAGGTAGATGAGCCAGCTGGGTGCTATCCCCTCCCTGGCTGCTTTGGGGAGGTGTGGGACTCGTTCTGAGTTTTGTAGGCAAATCCCACCATCTGATGATTGCACATGCGCCTGTGGCGTTGCTGCTTGGGTAGAATTTGACCCTTTAAAAGGGAATTTCCTACTGCGGCTTCACTTGTGCTCCTTTTCCCAGTGCTAGGACCTTCTTGCACTTTCTGATTTGCTTTTGGACACTTCCTTGAGGAAGCTGATGAAGGCACCTTATGCCTCACAGCTGCCTCAACACATGCAAAGACAGGGGGGTGCCTCAGGACGAGTCCTGCCAGGTCCTTACAGCTCATCCTTTGCTCCCGGTGAGTATTTGTGGTGCCTGTGAGCTGCAGCCCCCGGGCTCACAGCCTTGGAGTCTCATTACAATGAAAACTTGCTGCCCCCACCTCATCCTTTCCCTCCCTGGTTCCTTGTTCTCTCTGGCTTCTCTCTGCTGTGCCCACACAAATGCCGCTGCTGGTGCCCTGTTCTCGCGGTGCCCCCCCTGCTGTGGGCACCCTTCCTTGGACTGCACTGCCATGGGAACTGCCCTGCAGCTGCTCCTGACTGGCAGCAGTGTCTGATCCGGGGGAGCGTTCCTGATGAATGTCGGGCAATGCTGGTTTTTCCTGTACAGTGGTAGGTAAGGATCCCTTAAGCCAACCAGCCTTTTACCCCCCCTTCTGCACCGGTATTCCTGCTCCTCCCTGTGTCTCCCTGCCCTCGTGTGCGGCTGTGGAAGTCTGAGTTAAGCCCAGAGAGCCAGCAGGGATGGCTTGTGTCTCCAGTGCCCCTGGAAGTGCTCGGTGTGCTCAGCTGCACTCACTGGTTTTGTTTGGGTTTGGGAAATGACACAAGGAGCAGGAAGCTCAGACAAGCTGGAATCACATTCCTTGAACTCCAGGATGGCTTTAGCATCTCTCCAGCAGAGAAGTAATTGCTTAATTAAACATCAAGGGGTGGAACAAAATGGCAAAAGTGATCCTGACTTTTCTCTGTGGAGTGAACCAAACCAGGTGCCTGCAGTTGGAAAGGCCTGGGGTCCCAAATTCACCTGCACTTTTCAGGGCCACAGCCAACTTGTCTTGGTTTGGAAAGACAGGCGTCTGCCAGGGAAGAGCCAGAGCTTCCCTTGGAATAGAGAATGTAAACCCCCTCCCTCCAAATTATTATAGTTTTGCAATTAAGAGGCTTTCAGGCAAAGATATGGGAATAGGAATAACAATTCTTTATTTGAAATATTTAAAATACACNATAAAGAACCCTGCCCCAGCTGGCTTTAACAGCTGCCCATGAACAGAAGGCACCTGGCCCTTCCCCCCAGAGTTATGAGGAATGGGTTACACAAGAGAGAAAGAAAAAACACCTCCCCAACCAGTTTCAACCGATGGCAAACAGAATACACACTTTTGGTTACATATTGCAACCCAAGAGACAGCTCCAGGGCTCTGCCATGGCACGTGGAAGGGGAAGGAAGGGATTCTGTGCCTGTAGACTCAGAACCCCTGAGCTTTAAGGCTCATTGCAGATAAATGCTTCAAAAGGAAAAATTTTACCACTTGTCATCTCCCTAGTATAAATAAGTTTTGGAAGAATATTTGGCTAAATCAATAGAACTTATTTCACCTTCCTTCCCTCAGAGAAGTGTTTTTGCCATTGCTTTTCTTAGAAAATGGAATTTTTCTGTTATTATTTTTCTGTTTAGCTGGTTGCATGGCTCTGGATTTTTGGTCTGGCTTACAATATATTTTGAGGAGAAGAAAAGTGTTTCCATTGCTTAGTGACCAGGCGATGGTAGCAGGTATAAAAAGAAAAGGACATGTCCTGTGTGTCCTTTGAGTCAGCTTTTCTAACAGCTAACAATCCTGGGAAAATTTTAGAGAGTGTTGTATTTAGAGTTAAAAGTTGAATGGAATAGAAAGCTGTTTGAAAAATATAGAGGGGAATGGATCAGTGAACTTGCTTGAATCCTGTCAGATGAGCTATGTCACCACCATGTGACGGGGAACTTTGGTGAGTTGATCATACTCTGATCCAGGGGGAAAAGTTGCATGGTTTCTCATGAACTGGCTCCTCAATTTCCTTGAAATTCAAATTTTGATTTGCTGTAATGGATACAGAAAGAGGAAGATGGTTCTTTTTTAGAAACAAAAGTAAGAAAATGACATTTAAAATTTTAATGTCCCTTAGGGAAGAGATATCTGTGCTGTATTGTTCAGAGGGCTATGTCTCAGCATGGTATCCAGTTTTCAGCTCTAAAATAATCTCTTGAGGTTATTATGACCTCTAAACAAGGTCACTACATAGTGTGGGGAAAAACTGGAAGGATGGTCTTCTCGTGCTGTGTCTGGCTGTAAGTATTATGAAAAATGCATTTATACAGTTTGTGTGTAGTGTGGATATAAACAGATTAAATTTTTCAAGTAGTGTGTCTGAGAATTGCTCGGCAAATTCCCTACCACACCTGGGCTGCTGGGGCACTCCCAGGGGCTGGAGTTTCTGTACCTCCAGTGGTTTCCTGCATTTTTTTTTTTTTTGGCTCGTGGTTAGCTAATTAATAATTTGCGTTAGTTACGGTGAGGGGATCTGTGGAGAAGTGAATTAATACTTGGTTTATATTAAAGAGCGACATGACTGATGTGCTAATTACGCAGATACTTGTTCTCAATATTCTACTTTACTATACAGAAATATGAAGGCCAGCTAATATATGAGCACACACAATAACAAGGGCAAGATGAATGATTTTCCCGATTCATAAAATGTCTCCTTTTTTTCTTCACTATGTACAACTCGGACAACTCCAGGAATATCTTCTGACTGGAGGGGAGGGAGCTGGGAATGGGGGCTCGTGAGTGGTGGGGTTGATATCAGCTGCTCTCTGCACAAGTGGCACAAGTACACAAGGCAGTGAGTGAGCTGAAGGATGTCATTAATCCTGCTGACACCAAAGTAAATCGGTGTAGTTCGATGCACAGCTCTGCTTTGTGGGGCTAATTGTGTGTATGAAGTTACGCATGTAACTTAAGCTTTTGACTTCTTTACAGTCAGAACTTAAAGCACAATTCGGGATCATATTTTAAAGCAGCATAGTGAGACTCCATTTCTGTATGACCGTCAATTATCCATGTTCTTCCATATTTGCTGTTATTTGGAATACTAGCATTTGTAGAAAGAGCCCAAATACCACTATTCTGCTTGTTATATGTGCAGGATTAAGTATTGAATAGAGCATTATAAAGCTCTGCTGTTCTTTACGCGTGTACAAATGTAATATCTGCCTTATTTATGATTTTTAAGAGAGATTTTAGGTGTGGTTTAACCGACTGTCATATTTTGGTACAGCTGTCTTCTGCATTTTCTTACTTGTAAAGCCTTAACGGCCAGAGTGCATTTCTTTGTACAGGTTTGCAGGGGTAAAATAAGCCAGACCAGATATATTTCAGAAGCTTTAAAAACAGTTTAAAGTAGATGTTTCTATAAATCCCTATTTTATTACTGGAAGTGCAGCTATTTCATGGAATAGCACACAGGGTATTGTTTCCTTTTTTCCTGCTGGAAGACACACATAGCTGATCAGTGGCATTTACAGAGGGAGAATCAAGCACATTAAGCAACTGTTTGCACAGTGCTATATGCTGAAATACTAAGTCAGTCCAAATTCCCATGAACTTTAATGGTATTTTTTTTTCTTCTAAGCAATTCTCTGTACAAGCCTCATTAAATGAAGAAAGGATTTCCATTGATTACCTTAACTTTTAACACCTGGCTGGGAGGATTCAAGAGTGAACACTTCAAAATTCTATCCGTATTACATGCAAGGGAAAATAATATGTTGGGACGTGGAAAAATCCCAAACAGTCCTTTGAAAGCGTGCCTCTTGCTGGCCGCTTTGCAGCCGGAATCAGAGAGTCAGAGAAAGGTTGGAAGGGACCTTAAACATGATTAGTTAACAATTCTGGTGGATAAAAATGAGTGTGTTGGAGCAGACCTGGAGAGGGGCCAGTTCCAGGGCAGGTGCTGCACGTTAAAGGTGTGGCTGTGTGAGACCTCAGCACTGCGGGAATTGCTAATTGCTTCTTTTTCCAAGCCACATAATCCTGCAAAACTGAACCCTGGAGTTGCTCTCGGTGTTCCTTTGTATGTTTGTGGCGTGGCCTGTGGAAGAAAGGAGTTCAGTGTGTCCTTTCTGGGGTTATGAATTCCAGGGAGAGCTCAGGTGCCTCTCCCTGGGCTTTGGGAGCTGAAGAGGAGCAGCCTGCTTCCTGGAGAACCCGCATTCTCTCTTCCTGGAGAGCCCTGCTCCTGGAGAATCCTGGTTCTCTCTTCCTGGAGAATGATGTACTGCCCCAGACTCTACTTCAGCTCTCTGGGGACTTCTTGTCTGTATGGTTGTCGCTCTAGGATACAGAACTTAAGCTGTTCATGCTGAGGTTGCTGCCTTTAATTCCATGTGGTAGAGGGACAGATGAGGCTCCTTTTAGATGACTACAGCTTTATAGAATAGCTCCCCTAAAAGTCTGTGTTTCTGTCTTCTGGACATTGTTATTTGTATTTAAAAAAAAAAAAAAAAAAAGATTTTTTTTTAAAATTACAAAATGGAATGTATTAAAATTGGAGTTAATGTGATGTGAAGTATTCTGCCAAATTTGATGGTAATAAAAACAGGCCATTTAATGGTGATTAAAATTCCTCTGTTTCTACATCTGTAACATTAGAGTGGAATCTGGTCTGTTTTTCACTTTAAGCAATCTACTTTAAAGTACTTACATTCTAAGCATTATTAACTGCTTTTAGGATTACCCTAAACTAATCTAAGATGTGCCTCATTAGTTTTCCAACTCCGTGGAATAAAAAAATTACCAGCATTGGTCTTTAAAGCGCTTTTTGCACTTCTGCAATTACCATATTGATGATTGTTTTTCCTATGACAAATAGGCTATGGAGTTCTGTTGCACTCTCGACTTCTAGCAGTTCTTAAATTTGCAGCAATAGTGAGCTCCATTAGGCAGGATGGGGGGTTTGGTCTGCAGCGTATATTGGTCAAATGTAAATGGTGTTATACAGTTGTTAAAATTAGAATGTGTGAGAGAGCCACGTGCAACTGCACTTGATCAGCTATTTTGGTAAAGCTGATTAAGGATTGGCTTTCAGGTTGCTGAGATTTAGTTAGTACAAAGAGGTTATTTTTAGTGGTCCAAAATATTCCGGTATTTTGAGTTTAGATGAACTTGAGCTTGTATTTAAAGAGAAAAAAAGCCCGACAAACAACTTGTATGGTCTTTCTGGTAATATTATGCAGGTGTCACACACAGAGGTACTGCTGGAAAGTTCACAGGTTTGTCAGCACCTGTGCAGGTAAACTGGTGCCTTGAGAGGCTGCCTAGAACAGAGGCTAGACAGTGTTAAAGGAACAAAGGAGTTATTTATTAAAAATCAATCAAAGGCTGCATCTTGGGCAGTACAAGAGCCCGGCCGTGGCTCCACCCAAGATGGATGCCTGGTCCTGAGTTTTCACACTTTTATAGGTTTTGGTCCATTTACATATTGGGGTTCATTGTCCAGTTAGAGCTTCAGGTTATGAAGTCCCATCCTCCCAGGTTGCTCTCCTCAATTTGCTGTTGTTTGTACTTTTGGGGCCTGAAGCTGCAATGGTGTCCTTGGTTCTCGGGCTGCAAAAGGATTGTTTTGTCTTGCTAAACTGTGAAGAGAACTTGCTACCCATTTATGTGTAGTTCAGAGTTATATACTAATACAGTACAGAATCTGGAAAATATGAAAGCTAAAACTTAAGGCATCAAATCAATGAGCATTCCAACATTTCATCCAGAGATTTCATCTCTGCAGCAGCTGTTGGCAACCTTCCATCCCCAGCACACCAGATCCTGGTCACTAAAGAGCCACTGCCTTGGTAGAGATGTACAGCAACGCAGATGTGCTTGCCCTTAAGAGGAAACTCTGATTTGATTTGGCTTCGGCAGAACCAAATCTTGCAGCTCTGTCTGTGAGCCTTTGCTGACTGATTGGTGCAAGCTGCAGTGCCCCAGTTCATCCACCACACTCCCTAAGACATCATTAGCTTGTTACAGAATAGATGGCATGATAACATTTCCTGGGAGTCTGGTCTCTCCCATGTCAAAAATAAGCAGGCACCCCTCTCCTCATTCACAGTTCTCTGGCGTTTTAAATGAAACACTAATATTTAAATGTGTAAAAAAATCACTTTAGACATGTTAATCTCTGGGGTTTTGGTAGTATTGGGTCAGATTCTCAGAGACACTTTGCTTTCTGTGGTCTAGTATTTGTCTCCAGGCCAAAGTTTAGGAATGTGGGCTTTTTCTCTTTCCTAAACAGGCATGTGATGCACACGTAATGGGACACAAAGTGGTCGTGGCAACATGAAACTGAGGTGTTTTCAGCTTTTTTGAGTCTCACACAGGATATGAGGAAACCATACATTTGTTTATAAATGGGCTTTACATTTCTTTCCATGGGAATGCTGACTTGAAGTCTCACAGCAATTTTGTCCCTCTTGCTCCTGCTCTGGAAGCAGGACTGTATTTTGCTCTGAAAGTAGGCATTTGTTGAGACTGATCTTTATAGCCCAATGTGAAGTGAATGAAAACTCATTTGGAGGCAGGATCTATGGCAGCCCTTGAGGTTAATGTTGCTGTTGCTTCTCGGCTGTGTGCATGGTTCTGTGGTTTTCATAACCATCGTCCTTGCAGGAGTTGGGATGTTCAGTACGGACAGCTCCACCGAACAAAATGCTCATGAGGAGGGCTGGAAAGTCTTGGCGCAGTGTGGTTGTGCGTTCCAGGGGTTTTATGAAGCTCTGCCGGGGGGGATCAGGCTGGATGTTGGGAAGGGGTGGGTGGTCAGGCACTGGACAGGTTCCCCCGGGGAATGATCACAGCCCCAGAGCTCCAGGAGCGTCTGGACAATGCACAGGGTGGGATCGCTGGGCTGTCCTGGGCAGGCCACGTTCGCTCCATCATCCTGGTGGGTCCCAGCTCTGGATACTCTCTGATTCTTGGCTGACAGCAGCCAGCAGCTCACTCGGCTAAATCCATGGCACAGCAGAATGTTTGGGTTGTTTAGACCACCCTGAGATTTAGAACCGCTTTGGAACGTGGATCTGGGGTCTGTAAATGGGAGGAGGTGGTGCTAATGGCGGCAGATGGTGAAAATGCCAACAAGGGTGAAAAACTGAAATCTGGAATCCCATCGTTTTTATTTGGATATGGCTCAGGAAAAGGCATTTAATTCCTAATATGCTTTGAATTGAAAATTTGTAGCTTGCATGACTTTGAGTCTTCAGGGGTTTGTTTTGTAGATATCAGTAAGTCATGAAAAACATTACATTTTAAACAGAATGAAGACGCCTTTCAGGTAACTCCTTTCAGATAACTCCTGAAACTTGGCTGTAAGGCTCCCATAGGTATCAGGGAAACTCATGAGTACCAGCAATCATTTTTATGTGTAAGTGTTTTTATTCTTCCAGACTCTTCTGTCAGTGTTCTTTAATGCATCTTTATAAAGGCTAGAACTACTTTACTTAAGCATTTCCAGGGGCTGGTATGATATAATTTTTTTGCTCTAGGAGGAGGTAAGGGAATATATTGCAGCTGGGGGAGGCAACCATGAAGATCGTTCTATGTGTGGTAATTGTTCATTACAAGGAATATTTTCAGGGCTTTGTCAAAACGTTAATCTCTAAGTAACAACACTTGGAATATGTCCTCAGGGTGGGGGTTTTTTTGCCTCTGGGAGTGTTCCCCAAAATGGATCTCTTATTTCTTCTGTTCCAACTTCTTTTTCTCTGTGCATGCTGGAAGTTGAAGGAAATTCTGAGACCTATTTCTAGTTTTCATGAAGTTAGGTGGAACTGGGCCTCTCTAAGGTTGTTATCCAGTTTTGAAGAGCTTTTCTTTCTACTTTCTTCCCTGGAATGCCTATGGACAGCAAATGGGGAGGAAAGATGGGAAGAGAATTTGCCAAATTTGCCAAATATGCCAACTATTGTGTAGCAAACATTCTAGAAATTCCATGGTCTCCAAGGGCTTGGCTTTGCCCAGGAGGGCAATAATTTTCTGTGAGTGATTGTACATCATTCCACAGCAGAGCCAGGAACTGCAAACAAAAATATGACTTCAGGTCTCACCAAATATTCAGAAATCCTTAACCTCTTACTGCCTGTGAAGATTAATCCATGGGAGGTCTAAGGAATGACATGGTAGAATATGGAAGAGTCAGGCTATAATTTTCTAAGTCAGTATTTTCTGTGGATATTTTCTCTGCTGTAGTAACTAGAGTTGAATATGCAGCTGGCCTGATTTTAAAGTAAAATTCTACAAAATTAAAGCAGGGTAATTAACTATCACAACAATTTAGCAGAGGAAATGGTGGCTTTTCCTGTATTTAGGGTTTTAAAAGGTATTGTGTTTCTTTCCAAAGGGTGAGTTTTAGTACAAACCAATGTAGTGGCCTGGGCCAGGAACCTCTTGGTTGAACTCCACAGGCTGCATTTCAGTTTGGGAATTTGCTTAGGAAATCAGTTCTGTTCAGTGTTTTCATTAGCAGTGAGGAGGATGGAATACAGAGTAGCTTATAAAGTATGCAGATGACACCAAGCTGTGAAGATCTGAAAATGCTTTTCTGTATCAGATCAGAATTCAAAATAAACTTGGCAAATTGCAGAGATGGTCTGAAATCAGCAAGATGAACTCGAATTAAGTGAAGTGCCACATGATATATTTAGGAAAAAGAATTTAGATACATAAATTCAAGACAGGCAATACCTGTTCAGAGGAAAAACAGGTTGTAAACTAAGGAAATTTAATTCTGGAATCTGTGAAGAGGGATGCTGTGTCTGTAATGTTGGGTAATTACTCCAAATTAGGGCTGGTGAGGTCTGAGTTGACGTGCTGTATCCACATTTGGTTATGATTTCTAAAAAGCCTGTAGAAAACTGCATTGTTCAGAGAATTGACTTTACCTAAGTTAAGACTATGTTAGTAACAACTATCTGATATATAAAGATTTTAATACAAAAGGGAGAGGGAAATTTTCTCCATATTCCCGAGTGAAGAATTAAGAAAATTTTTGCTATTTGCACTCACAGTGATGAGGGTTGTGTTTTACAAAGCACTTTTTGATGCCTGAACCCCAGAAAAAGCCACCTTGAGCTCCTTTTCAAGGAGAAGCTCTACAGATGTGTGCTTGAGGGTCCCTTCCTCAGCCCAAGGTGGGCAAGGCGATGCCTTTCAGCACATGTGTCTGTAACTCTTGGCAGGAGATGAGAGTAGGATAAATAGCTTGAAAATTTTTTTGCCTGAGATGTCCTGGAAAAGTGGAATGGCTGCTTTTAGTGGGCAAAGCTGCCCACCCCATGGGGCAGACTCGGCACAGCCTTGTGGGACTGCAGCCACTTGGGACTATGGACTTGAGAATTTCTGAGGCCAAAATCCATTTCTCTCTCGTACACATACACCTGGATACGGAGATCACCAGAGGAAGAACGTGATTCATGGCTGCTGACTTTGCCTCTTAGTCCTAACTGTGAAGAAACTATTTATTTATGTAACTTTTTTCCCCACAAGAGTTTCCATTAATTCTGTTGATGGAAGCATTTTTCAGCATTACGATAGTGAAATAAAGCACAGAGCATTAAACCCTTCTCTGCTTCCAAAAGGGAGGAAGGAACACTGGCAGGAAAATGACCATGAAAAGGTAATGCTTTGGTGTCTTATTAATTTAGAAATCTGAGTTAGTTTGATGCTCTAATTGCAAATTATATTTTTAAATATTTTCCTTTCTTAACTTGATAATTCAACAGAATTTACCAAGTGGCAAGTTTTAAGTACTTTTTCTTCAAAACTCTTTTTTACCACACCACCACTCTTAATCATCTGTGAAAAAGCTGCCATGCAACAGAAGACTGGGAATTACTAACAGTAATGATGGAAACTAATTCAAACCAGGCCACAGGTAGAAGCTTTTGTAAAAGCAATCTGCATCTTTTCAAGCTGGTCAAGCTAGAATAGCCTTTTAGAAAAGCAGTTTCTTTCATTCCAAAGGCAGCCCAGCCATTATCTCTCTACCCAACCGTTGGAACCCTGGTCACGGAGAATTTTAGACTTTCTGTGCTGACAGGCACTGACCCCCAAGAAAACACTGCATTTAACCTGAAGCCGTGGAGAAGGTTTCCAAAATTAAATGATAGAACTAAGATCATGAGTGTGTAGTTTGAATAGAAGTGTGTTATATCACAGAGTAAAAAACTTAGAGTTTAAGGTTTTAGAATACAGTAATGTATATAAAGCAATATGGAGGTTTTAGGACTGAGGCCAAGTCTTTCCTCACCTTTTTCTTCATGGGTCTAGGTGGTATTTTGTAATTGGATAGAAAATTCTGCATTGCAGGCCACAGGTGCTTGGTTATTGGGTTAAAAGTAAAAATAATTTAGATGTCATTTCTCAGTTGGACAGTTTAGCCTTAAAAGGCCTTATAGAGAGGAAGAAATGGCTCCATTTTTAGTTTGTTAGCTAGAAGTGCTGTGGAACTCACGGCTTGTGAGACTGTAATATAGGTAAGAATTAATAAACATCTGAGTCTGGACAAGAAATACTGTCTCATGCGTTTAATCACGACTCTGGCAAAAAGGAGATAAAACCTAACACCCAGCAAGTACCAAATGCACAGGACAAAAAAGGAGACAACAGGGATGTATTGAGGAGGGAAAGTTTTAGCCAAGTTTGCCAATCTTGCCTTTGCTTCTCTGCCCATGAAGTGCCTCACAGGCAGAGGTGCAGCGTGAAAACCCACAGGGGCACGTCCTTTGCCAGGCTTTGCCCATGGTCTGACCCTGGTTTTCTGTGTCTCTCCCCTGCTGCTCTGCAGAGTTGTCCCCAGCGCTGTGATCCCTTCTGGAGCAGGCTTCCAGAGGCTGCAGATCCCAGCTAATCTCGTTACAGCGCTATTTCGGATGCTGGGATTTCATACTCCTGGGGGCTGCCTTTCACTAAAAGCAGTGATGTAGCATTTTTCATGAAGGGATACTAAAAGCTGAGTGACGGGCAGCGTGAATCACGGCATAAATCATTTCAGGCACGGAAGTGCAGCTTTCACTCCAGAGGAAAGCTATTAGGAAAGGATGTCGATGTTTTAACTTTTTAATTGCATCGGCTTGTTTGTTGCTACTCTCATTCTTTTTGCTTTTGGCTTAATTATTTCTCCCTAAAGTATGCTGCTTACCTAATAAGTTGACTAAGCTTGAAAAATTGATTCAAATACATATTAAATAAGGGCTTGTGAGCTACAGTCACAACGAGCAACTCCTGAGTTGGTTGGTTTCTTTAACAGCACCCCCAGTCTTACCAAAAATACCCCAACTATTCAATCTGTCTCTTGTACTGTTCGCAGCTTTGCCAGCATCTAAACTTTCTGACAATTGAAATAAATTTAAATCAAGCCAAACCCCACCCCTAGATTTTGCACTGAAAATGAAGAGTGGTTCTCTGTGTGGAGGAAAGTGGTTTGTTCCTTGCCTGCTGCTCTGGTTTAAGGCAGGTTAGAAGGGAGCTGTTTCTGTAATGTGTAACAGCTGATGCTGTAGGCTAAGTGATTTTTTTTTTCCTGTGGCCAGCAGTAATTATCAACAACCTTGTAAGCACAGTCAAAGGAATAAATAAGTAAAGATTCTCTAAGAAGTAATTTAGATTCATAGCTGTTGTTATTTACAGACCTTCTAGATAAAAAGCTTAATGTTTGGGTGCAGAGGTTTACAGAACATGAGACTAGAATGACATAAACACTTTGCATGGTATTACATAGGTTCTAGAAAAATCCTCTTGCCCTGATGTGATTAGGGACTCAATCTTCAACAGGATTATGGATGTTTTTAAGTTAATATGCTGTGAAATTGGCAGTGCTCCTAGTACTGCATAATTTAGGTGTATGCATGTGTCTTTAAAGGATGAGACCTCTGAAAAAACATGCAGATCAACAGCATAGTTTTGACTTTTTCTCAGATTTGATCCAGGGCCAAACTTTGTTGTTAAGAAGAAAATGACTTTATATTGGCACAGCATGTACACGGTCAGATCCAATGCAGTAAAACCTGGGTAGGTTAGAACACTCAGTTAGTGCAAATTGATGCATTTTGATAATTGCACATGGAGTGGATAAACAGAAAGTGATCAGAGAACACCACAAAAGGGATGATCTGAATTTATCAAAATTGTGTCTGCATCAGATACTTACGGTGTTGGGCTTAATGCAATTATTTTTGGAGGCAATTTATATTGTAGGGGTAGTGCACTTCCTGAAGTTTTGTTTCTTTTTGAGAGGAGAACTGGGTTTGCCAAGTTAGAAAGTGTGCGAATTTATTCCACTTCACAGGAATAAATGTTTGCTGCTGCTCTGCTGCTGAGAGTGAAGGTTCTGTGTGCATGGGGACTAGAATAAGTACATAAACTTGACTGTGAATTAGGAACTTGCTCGACCTCTAGATAGATACAAGTTCAAGTCTCTGGAAGATTTCTCTCTCATTATTTTCTAGGCTGTACCAAGGTCTGCTGGGCAGTCTAGAAGGTTAACTTCAGGTATGTTGAGATTGTAGCAAGTTTTCTCCCTCCCAAACCCTGAGTCATAGGAGCTTGGGAAGCAGCCAGGAATTTCACCAGACAGGATAAGGAGGTTTTATTAGGCATGTTTAAAGCATTGCTGTTACTGAGATCTATCACTGACTTCCAGGTGGGCATTCACATAAGTGAAACAAAAGACAGAAGCTTTGTGCTCTGAGTATTTTCCCCTTTTTACATCCTTTTATGGTTTGGGTTTGTTTCTTTTTTTATTGGGTTTTTTGTTTGTTTGTTTTTGTTTCTTGGGGTTTTTTTTTGCTTTATTTTTTTTTTTTTTGTCTCTTTTAGCTGTTATTTTCTCTACTGAAAGCATTTTCCCCCTCTTCCATTTTGTCAAGAAAAGATAAATTTTAAGACCTAGGACAGGAATGCAAGCTATTCAGTTATGCTACGGTTGCATAATAAAAGCCTGAATTAAATGTTAGGGTTATGATTATTACCAATGCATACTCTCAGGTGAGATCAGGTAACTCAAGCCAAGATAAAAAAGGTGGTAGAAATGGCTGTATCAGTGAGATGATATTCAAAGAAGGCATGTTAGGATAAGTTGCAACAGGCAAAATGATTGATTAGGCCGTTGCGATGTGTTTAGTTTTAATTTTTTGGCAGGTTGATCTTAGCTGAGAGCATTTGCCTGGAAGTTTGTCCCCTTTCTTTGTCCTGCTTGCCCCGAGGCTGCTCCATGGGTCTGTGGGGTTCACCTCGGTTTTCCTCCTCCCCATCCACCACTATGTAGGTATTAGGAGGGAAATAAGGGATGTGCTGCAGCCAAAGGGTGATGTCCGTGTCTTCTGTCATCCCCTTGCCCCTCTGCAAGGGAGGGGATTCCCACAGTGCTGCTGCCAGCCCTCAGTCGATGTGAGAGGAAAATGGGCTTTCCCTTGAGCCGCTTGGCGCTGCGCGGGCCCCGCTCGCTGGCCTGCGATAAACGTGTCGCTGAGCCTGCCTGCGGTGAGATCCCAGCGATGCCTTGGGAAGGCTGCCCTGGAACAGAGGCTGCAAGAGCTAGAGAATAAAGCAGGGATTTATTGAAAGGCCTTTAGGGTACACCTTGGGCAGGACGAGAGGCTACACCCAAGGTGGACCCAAAATGGTCACAAAATGGACAAACGGTCACGAGGTCTCACACTTTTATAAAAGTTTTGGTCTGTTTGCATATTGGGGTTTAATTGGGCAATTACAGCTTGAGGTTATGAGGTCCCATCCTTCTTGTTTTCTCCCTTCAGCCCACCACTGTTTGTGCTTTCGGGCCTGAAAACTTGTTACCGTTGTCCTTGGTTTTCAGCAGAAAAGGAATTTGTTTTGTCTCCCTGCTCTGTGCAGAGAGCTCACTGACACTTCATATGAGACTTAGAGCTGCACCCCTAGGCAGCACAGAACCTGAAAAACATGAGAGCTCAAACCGAAGGCATCCCCAGGAGCGTGGGGCTGAGGGGGCAGTGGCCGTGCCACACACACCCTACAGCTGTTCCTGGCCCAGGCTGGGTGACACCTCAAAGGTGAGTGGGGAGCGCCTTGGTAGCTGCCCAGAGTGGGAAAACCTGCTTAGGTTCTGCAGGTCACGCTTCCATTGCCGCAGGAACTGGTCCTGATGCTCTGCTTAATTTGCCCTTTGTCTCAGCACAACTGGCTCATGTCCAGCAAAATGGGGCCTGGGATAAAATTTCGGCTTTTACAAATTCTGTAGGTTTTTAGGGTGCAATCCAGCAATGTAAGTATGTGCATGTGAACAGTATCACTGATTTCAGTAGGGCTGTTGATGCCCTCTTATTTATATATATTTGTTCTTGTCTGAGGCTGTAACCAGTATCCTTCCTCTGGAACTCAGTGCTTGTCCTTGCCTCCAAAATCCGCTCTGATGGCAGAGAAAGAAATATCAGCAATTTCCCAACAGTTTCCACTATAAAACCAAGGTTTTCAGCCAGTTGTAACTTCACCCAAATGTCACTGCTTAGCCCAAAATTTCCCGTGCTAGGTAGGGGAGCAAGGCTGACTTACTGTGTAAGAAAATATTGGCTGAAATCTTTCTGTTACTAGGAAAAATGTATTTGGGGTTTTTTTTAATCTTGCAGGAACTCTATTGCTCTCGTATTTTGGAGCAAGAAATGCAGCAGAAGAGCTTTCTGGTCTGAAAGCAGCTACTGGCATTAACAAGAAACCTCTTTGCCAGTACCTGGGAATGCAAATAAATTTGATCAAATGGTGAAGTTCTAAAAATTATGTATCACAAGCAATGTTCAGTACAATGCTGTATTAGAATTTGGCAGCTGAATGCTGTCTATATTGAGAACATATTTTTCTGCATAAATCCTGTATGTGAAACCACAGAAAACTGGATTTTGTCCTTGTTTCTGCCACAGAGAAACTGCGTGAGGCTGGATAAGTCACTTAGGAGTGTTAAGCTGGTCATTAATTTTGCATTTTTCATTCCCCGAATGCCTAATTTTGAGACAATTTAGGTTTGGGGTTTATTTCACGTTACAAGCAGTGTCAGTTTTGTGTGTGGAATGACCAGTCCCTCTCCTAACCGTAATGGAACCCATCTGCCTATGTGAGGGTGTGCTAAAAGAGCAGGCTGATGATGGCACATTGGTTCCAGTGTTTCAGAAACCCTGGAGCCAGGGAGTTTTCTTCCACATGAGTCTGAGATCTGCCCTCCCTCACATTAGTGGCTGTGTTAAACACCCTGCTGATGTTCCCCAGGCAGCTCTGGGTGCAGCACTTTTTGACCTGCAGGTTGATCTTGTGCGTGAAGTGGTCAAGTGTGGAACATCCTGAGGCTGAAAGTATTTTGCATCCGAAGATACTGTATTTTTATTTATGGCTCAGTCAAAATAAATTAAAATAATCGATGACTGTTTTGAAAGCAAATTACTGGGAGTACTATATATCTACCATGGCAAATGCTGAAGAGATGAGAATGTCTTATAATGCCAGAGTGGGTTGTGTAAACAAGGGTATTTATATACTCAACAGCAGCAAATCTCAGAGGGTTTTTTGTTGGGTTTGGTTTTTTTTTTTCTTGGCTGAGTCTCCACTGATCCCACTTTATCCCAGAGGAGGAGGAGGAGAAAACTAATGTTCCTATCACACATGTTCCATTATTGATTTCCGTTCCAATCCACCCAAAGTCTTCTGTGCTGGAAATAATTAGACCCTGTGAACAGAGATGAAGCAAAAATCTATACAATGCTGGATTGCCAGAAATGAAGACAAGGGTGCCTAATTAATGCTGCATATAGAATGCCTTTTGGATGAATGGGCTTCCCTTTCTCAGAAGCAGCTCAACAGCAGTTGTGTCACAAATCTGCTGTTAATTAAATGGTGTTCACTGTGTGCCTGTAAAAATGGCATGGAGTAAGAAAAACATTGGACGGCAGCAGCATTTTACAAAAGCTCTGCAATTTAAAGGAAAGCCTGTGAAAAACAAATTTGCAGCCTTCATGTGCACAGCAAAGTATTTTTCTTCCATATGAAATTCACTTTATGGATTTTCCCAAAGCTCCGTAGGAATGTCTGGTCACTGCAGAAGTTTGAGAATTTCAGAAGTTGGACTGGCAGTGTGTTGGGAGGGTTGAGGGTAGGCAGAATGTTCCTGGGAGCTGAGGAAGGATGGATGAGAGCACGGCTGCAGCCTGGCCAGGGCATAAGGATTGTTCAGGAGGAGAGTCAGGATCTAAAGGAAGACACCAGGTAAAATTTTCTGTGCATGAAAGGTGAACTGAAGGTGATCTAAGGCTGTACAGTGGGAACTGAGAAGGCAGATCTTTAGGAAGAATGGAAGAGAGCTGATAGAAAGGCTTCACAACAGCCCCCACAAAGAGCAGAAATATCTGGAGGGCAAAACTGGAGGGGATCTGAAGTGTCTGAAGCAGGTTAAGAGAAAAATGTCAGCTGTATGCACATGCAGATAGCAGCAGTGGGATTGTTGGTGCTTCAGAGGTCTCTGTAGTGGAGGCATTCTGGGACTGCTCATCCTGTAATTTGCAGGCCCCTGGCGCCTTCTCTCAGCCTTTAATTCTCTCCTTTTATCTCTATTCCCCCCTTGCCCTTCTAGGTATCTGTTGTGGCCAATCTAAGCGATACAACTGCACTCTGTGCATCTCTGGAGAATTTAAATAGCAGCATTCCCTCCTTCTCTTTTTTTCCTATAAATGCAGAGGAAGTTTATCCTCTTTAGGAAAAGATAGAAGACCTTTTTTTCTAAGAAACCAGAGAATGAGTAAACCCCAGGCTCCTCGCTTGAGCAGATGGATTCAACTGATGAGTCTGTAGAAATCTTCCTAGGCTGGGCATTAAACTGCAAGAAGAGATGTTTTCTGATGAAATTCTAGTTGACATAAATATATTTTTAGCATGGATTTGATAGAGGGAATTATTTTTCTCAGTATAGTAGATGCTGTGGTCCTGGTTTAGGATTTTTATGAAATAATTTGGATGCATGAGAAAGGTACTAATAAAAAAGGAGATTTTTATGATGCTGTGCCTTTTAAGTCCTCTCTTTTCTTCCCATTTGGGTGCTTAGCATTGTCTCTCTCTCCTCTCACTCTGCTTTAATAAGTGTTTTTCTCTCCGAGCGGTTGGCCCTGATGCACAGCTGAAATAGGTGCACACACAGGTACTGATTCCTCTCCCCATTATTGCAGTTTGATTCTCAACTCCAGATTTAATCTGTCTAAATAAGCCACTCCTGGGACTAAAGTCAGCTACTAGAACTTTTTGATGTTCAACAAATAGCAAGGCATTACAATGATTTAAATCAAATAACCAAATCCATATGAAATACACTACTTGTTATCTTTCCAACAGATTGATTTTCTTCCCTGGATCCATTTTAAGCTGCACTGCAGTTGCTAAATCAAAAATAAACTGAGTTTTCAGTCTAGGGGCATGTTAAGTGTATGATTTCCATTACATCGCAGCGTGCTATGTATTAAAAATGAAAACATGGAACACATTTTGAGTACAGAATTGAAATGAATTTTCTGACCTAGTCCCAGTAAATGGACTCTAAAGTGCTGGCAATGACTGTAGCTCCTGGACTGTAATTATCATTTGAGTTATTTCACAGTGATAGGAGACTTTACACCTGTGGGCACAAGTGGGGACAGGCTGACATCGATGCTTTTTGAAATTATTTTGGATAAAAATGGGAAAGTTAATCATGTTGGTGCAGCTTGTTAGCCTCTTGCATGTTTGTTAGAACATAGCCTAACAAAGTATTTCAGAGCACTTTTTGAGTGTTAAGTGGAACTGAAAGAGAGTGTGAAAACAATTCTGGTTTCCCAGAAATCAGTCCTGTTCTTTTTGCTGCAGCAGCAGCAGCTCATCTCCACAGCATGTATTTTGAATTCTCATGAGCTTAGAAAGCATCACTGTTTGCTCAGTCCATCCAGAATCAGACTCCCGGGGCTATTGCCATGAGTTAAATGGATTTTACGTATTTCCCATGAAATTGAGCTGGTACAGAGCATAACCTGCCTTTCTTTTCTCCTGCAGCTTGGCTTTGCACCCCCGGAAAAACATCGTGCTCAGCGGCGGCGACGACCGCGTGTGGAAGACGTGGGGCTTCCCGGATGGGAACATCCTGCTGACAGGGGAAGGTCACACGGACTGGCTCTCAGGCTGCTGCTTCAGGCCCAGGTCAGTGCCCGGGGCCCCGAGCTGGCCCTGCTCCCTCCTGGAGCTCCTTCCTCCCCTGGCCTGCTTCGCTGCCCCTCGCTTCCCTGTGCTCTCTGCGCAATTCCCAAACGCGCAGGTGGAATGTTCCTCTGCCTCTCGCAGGGTTGGCTTACGACTGATTGCTTCCAGTGTTTTGTACATCTTAAACTCTGTCCCCATGGCAGTGCACATAACGAGGAGTAATAAGCTTTTCAGGTCCTGCTGTATTCATTTTCTCCCTGTTCATGCACTATGGCAAACACAGTCCCATTATTAATAATACTGAAAAGTTGACTTCTTGTATTACGCATTATTTGTCATATGACTAAGAGTATTTGGGTTTACCTAGAGAATAAGAATATGAGCTTCCCTGCCCTTTCATCGTATGGATTTGAAGCTGAATTAATAAATGAAAGCGAACACTGAAAATAAAAGCTAAATATTTAAGTTACAAGGGTCATGGAAATAGGGCAAACGTGAATTAGATTTTTTTGGTCTTTCTGTTGTAAAATAGGACACCATTTTACTCTCAAAACTAAAATCCATTTGATAAGGCTGAGCTTCTATGTGTTGAAATTATTTTGCATCAGATTTGTGAGGCAGCAGTTTAAATAGAGTTCTTTACTGTTAATATAATAAAGGTCTGCCAGGCTATTCACCTGAGGCTTGCTTATAAAAGAAGCATTATTAAGCCTTCAACCTTGTATTTTCATTGTGTTTATTTTATGAAGCAATATTAGCTCTCTTCTTCGTGAGGAGGAAATGTATCCTATTTAATTTCATGGTTCCTCCTGATTTCTGAGTTTGTAATGAGCTACCAAAGGCACACACAGTCCTCTAAACACAAGAAAATCCCCTCCTTCTTTTCAAAACCTCAAGAGCCAGGAGTCACGCTTTCTGGGATGAATTAAACATGCACTTACTCTTCTTTTGCATCACTTTCTCCTAAGAAAAACAGGCTTTTTCTTAAGATGCTTGTGTTTTCACTGTGTTCTCTTTTTCATGCGTATATCCTTAGAAATAATTACATTTAAATGAAGAGGATAATATTTAACTTAAATAATTGCATATAGTACAGGAGGATAGGAATGGAAGGCTCAGCTTCTTGTTTTAAGGTGGTAGGAAAATCTGTCTATTGCCGCATGACAGATTTCAGAGTTTGTGAGTGCTGGACATGGTTTAAACTTGCCGATAAACAGAATGCTGCCTTTTCCTCTTACCTGTTGTGAATATAAAACTTAGCACAGGGGAAGAAAGGGAAGTACAATTAGAAGAGCATGTTATCATTTATAAAGCTGCTGGGCATACTAATCAGATTTCGATAATGCATTGTTACCATGACACCCGCTGACTCAGAGACTCAAAACTATTTTCTCATTAGTCTTTGACCAGACTACAGTCCTTTCAATAGGCTTTCCTATTTCTCATTCAATTATTGAAATTAAAATGAGTTGAGGTACATCATTATTCTCTTGCAGTATAAATTGACTCCTGCTGAATGCTCTGGAGTGATTCCAAAGCAGTGCTGTTAAAATATTTTCTTCTGTTACTGAATAAAATATATAATGTGGCAGAATACATTTAACCATATTTTAATTTTTTTTTAAATTTTTTTTAGATAGGAGACTTTTGTATATCCGTTTTCCCGTAAGCAAAACCAACTAGGTAAAAATGAAGAGTTCTGATAGATTTTTTCCCCCCTTTTTCTGGAGTCAACTGTAGATAACTTCAATTTTTGTTTCCATTTTAAAGATTTGAAATGATGTTCACCCCAGAAGTGGAAAAGAAAAATATTTTTGTGCCACTGGGCTACTAAATGGTGACCTGGGTAGAACTTCCATAGTTCTATAGTCTTTCCTGTTTGTCCTCTGTGCGATCACTTCTCTGTGTTTCTTGTCTCTCTGCAAAATCAGGTTTAGAACAACTTCCAGCTCTGGTGTTCTGTGTGCAGCCCCACAGGAGTCTGCTGTCAGTTCATCTGGTACCGCGTCCTGCAATACCCCACACCCTGACACGCAGGCACTAATGATTTCAGGAGACCTCTGCTGTGCGTTCAGCTGATGCTTCTGCACATACAAATGACTTAAAATCCCAGAAATCTGGGGTTTTATGTGCTCACAGAGTATTACTTTGAGCAAGGCTCTTTCTCACGGTTGTCTCTGTGCCACCACCTGTAAACAGGGGCAGAGCTGCCACTATCACTGGTGCTGGGGGAGATCTAGAAACACAGTTAAAGTGCTGCTGGGTTTATATATCCTCGGTGTCTCCAAGAGCCATGAGAGAATGTGGTTCTAGGAGGGAGCAATACCAAGGTAAAGGTGTGGTTTAGGCTCTGGCGCAGGCATTACAGAAATGAGGGTTGTCCTTAGGAGCTTTCCCAGGACTGATGTCCCACAGCGTCCCTAAGCAGCATCACAGAGCCTTGGGGGCAAAGAGTTGCTGGATGGAGGAGTCTTCCCCCTTGTGCCCCCACTGACAATGTGCTTCATTCCACAATGATTTTTTACTGAAAACCTCCTCTCTCTCACTTGCGATCAAAGCAGGGTGAGGGGAGGCTGTGCTGGGGCTCCTGGGTCAGCAGCAAGGGTCTGGGTGCGCCCTGTGCTCTCCCTGCAGCGGCTCCCAGGACAGGGGATGAAGGGCAGCGGCCTGGCTTTGTGCATGCAAGGAGAGCAGAGCAGCTCCCTGCAGACCTGAGAGTAAAGCATTGCCCGGAGCTTTTCCAATAAAAGTGAAACTTCAGACAGGTCCTGTCATGTGCAGCGTGCCTCTTTCTTTGAAACTCAGGTGACGCCTGGTCAAACTTCAAAAAAAACCAGTGTTGTTACTCTGCTCTGGCTGAACACTGCTTTGCAGATGAATTAGCTGTTTCAAGCTCCTTTCACTGTTGAAAAAATTAATGTTTTTCAGCTTGCCTTTTCTAGATTTGAAGGAACGAGGGAGTCAAAATGTCTCCGGTCACAGTGGAGAGCTGGGGAAGAGCTCTGTAGTGCATCTGTGAGTGCCAGGTGACTCAAATATTTGAAATAGCAGAAAAAAATCTACATCCTCTGCCAGTTTCCAGAATAAGTTGAGGATGTTAGTGCTGTACCTTTGAGAGGACCACACTCTATAATTGCACAAAGATATTTCATGGCATGTACTAGATTTATTCATCTTTGTTACTAACCTTCCTGGGTGGCTAAAGAATCAGCACAGTCTCCCCTCGCCCTGCTTTGATCACAAGTGAGAGAGAGGTGGTTTTCAGCAAAAAATCATTGTGGAATGTGTGTGTTAATGTCTGATAAAATCCCAGTGAACAGTAAAATACTGTATTCTTGCCCTGCATGTGGGCTGGTACAATATGTAATGTCCTTAATACATTCATAAATATTAATCAGGTCAACTCTTCTAAAATGTTGGTAGCCCTTTTAATGCAAAGATTGTCTGGTTCTGTGGAATACAATGAAATTCTGAGTTAAAGAGAAGTACACACTGTAGGTTCCTGAAGCTATTTAAAACTTGGACTGAAAGTTGTCAACTCCTTTGTAATGTCCTGTTCCCCTAAGAAAGCAGCAGAGTTTCTGGTCTTCTCTCTGTTGCTATTGCAACTCTCACAGTTACTGAGGAAAGAAATCAAAACTGTTATCAATTTATTATTACATATAAAAATTGCTGTAGCACTTACCTTTACCTGTGTGGATTTTCTGTAAGTTCTATTTCTATAGAAAAGCCTGGAGGCAGGTATTGCCTCCTTCGTAATTAATAAAAAAAACAAAGAAAAGGTAGAATAAGTATTTTCACGCATCAAACATGCAAACAAAAGCATGTAATGTTTGATATCCTAGAAGAAGGTGCCAATGAGGGGAAGCAAGAGAAAGATGAGGTGTTGGGCTGGAAGAACAACCCATGTTCTTCCAGAACAGAGGCAGCTCTGGGTGGTATTTCTCAAAGCTGGAGGAGATGATGTTACTCAGATGGAAACCCATGCATGGATAGAGGAGAAAAACAACCCTTAGAGAGAGAATTAGCAGAAAATATGGAGGATGGGTGTGAGGAATTGGATAGAGATTGAATGAGCTGTGGAGGGAAGGCAGCTCCAGGTGGGCTTGAATTCACATAAGAAGCTTTTAGGGGAATTCTGTAGCTCATGGGAGCAGGCTGTGGGTAACTGAGCGCTGTGGTGGCCTCTCAAGACCAAGTCCAAAGTGTTGCTGACAATCCAGAGTGGGGGAAAAAGGACTGGGATAATGATATTTGCCCAGAGTTTTCAAGAGCAGCGTCTGATAAATATAAAATTGTGTATGTTAAACTGTATCAGCGTGAAAGTTATTTTCTCATCATACAAAAGTTCTTAGAAAAGTTCTTAGAAAATCTTAAAGAGTAAATGCTTGAGCAGAATTTAAGTCAGAATAAACTTTGAAACTGAAGTTAATTCTTACTTGGGTAAGCCCCTTATTTTATTTTTTCCATTATTTTAATTTCTTTTTTTGTGTTACCATTTGTGAAGAAGCTATCCAGAGATGACTTTGTGTGGAAAAAGGATAGACTGAAAAGCCCAGCAGAACAGTAATGGAGGAAGGGAGGGAGGGTGTGGAGAAACCTCTGAGGAGTGATGGGGGCAAGGGCCAAAATTCAGGAGGGAGGACAGTCCCAGAAAGGAGAGGCAGCTGCGTTGGACCCAGCCCGGCTCAGATGCTCGGAGGCAGCAGGCACAGGCTGATGCTGCTCCCTGCTCAGGGCATCTCACAGGGCTCCGTGCTTGGAGGGAAACACTGAGGGGCAAAATCAGACTTGACAACTTGGCAGGTCCAGGCACCGCGTGTGAATTTCTCAGTGGACGTATCTTTGTGGTTTGAGAGCCTGAAGTGCTTTGATTGTCAAGGTGAATTACAAGGTGTGCTCCTTTATTCATCCCCCACCTCTGCTGCTCATGGCTCCCCACAGAGTGCAGCTGAGGAGTGTCCCTGTCCTGCGGGGTGCTCACGCATCAATCCACACCAACCTTCTTGGCAATCATAATATCCTCGGGTATCTGTGTGTGGTGAGAAACATCTGCAGGGTATGAAGAGAGCCACACAAAATCTGATACTAAAGATAGGCGACTGCTTTCTTAGTTACAAATTGCAAATAATATCTTTTAAATAGCTGAGATGGTACAGGGCCCACGAAGCCCCAGCAAATGAAAAGTGTTTGGTGACATACAGAGAGGAGTAGGTTCTTTAGTCACAGTAGCAAGATAATTTTGCAACTTCTACTAACATCAAATATATTTCTCCTTCTACTTTAATAATTCCTAATGCCATTCTTAGATTCATTTTTATTCCTATGAGAAGAAACAGGAATTATCTATTATGCCGTTTTGTTTAATGTACTGGCTTCCAGGATTTGATGCTGTAGTTATTTGGTGAAACTAGAGGGACTTACAGAACAAACAGTCACTGCTGGAGTTATGGTTCCAGGATCTCTAAGATGTTGCTACAGTCTAATGTTTGTTTGTTTTAGTGAAATGCAGCAGCATTTGTCTGCATGGAAACTGTAATTTAACATTAAGCACTGGGATTTGACTGTGCTACTGCAGGCTCTTTCTTATTAGAGACCTTCACATATTTATTTGGGCTCTGCAAAACATCCATCCACAGGATGAAATTAGGAAAGGTTTGGAGTCAGTGATTTTGAAGTGTTGTTTTTTATCACCACCCATCCTTCAGAGCCACTGCCCAGGCTGGGTCAGCAGTCACACCAAGGTGACACTGGACACGTAAGCCAGCAGAACCAACGGAAGCTCCTGGAGATGTTGAAACAGGAACAGGCTGGAAATTCAGCTTCGTCGGGGACCATTTCAAACCCCGTTATGGAACAGTTCCAGCAGCGATATGCTCAGGGACCCTCCTGTCTGTCGTGCTCCAGATTGCTTTTCCAGTGGTGTAAGAGCTGTGTGTGCTTTTGTGGGATTATCACCCAATCCCACAATATTTAAACAGGCTCTGGACCTCCCAGGTAATTCCCTGTGCAGGCCCTGTACAGCTCTGCAATGCACCTCCAGCTGCTCGGGTACCTTCTAGAGGAGTCAGCACTGAGCAGGAGCTGCCTGGGGGGCAGGAGATGTGCAGCACATCCCAGGGATGTGTTCTGTCTGCACCTGCAGGGAACTGCTGGATTTATTATGGACAACGCAGAAATCTCAGAAGCTGAATGATCAGCCAGTGTTTAGATTACCAGGTTCCATTAACTGCCCCTTTTGGCTGGAGAGTGAGGAGCTGCAGCAAGGCAGAGCTCGCCCTGCCAGGGGAGGCTGCTCAGGGGCTGCTGTGCACACCTGGGAGCCAGGGAGGAGGAAGAGGAGGGGTAAAAAGGCAGCCTTCACCCTCCTGCCGGACCCCGGAGCCAGCCTGGGCGCCAGCCCTCCCACGGAAGGCATTTGGAGATTACTGATAATAAAAGGTCCCTGGACAGTGAGCTGCAGAACACTTTCACAACACTTTCTCTGCTGGCTTTGGAGTTGTAAATGCTGAGTTGCACACTATACATTAAACAAGGCTGAGACTTGAAAGCCCCCAACTCCCCTCTAAGCATTAACATAAAAAAAGAGCTGTAAGACTTGGGTTAATCACAAAGGTCTCTGTTGGCTATCAGTGGAATAGAGTTATTTTGATTTGTGCTTTGAAATAGTCTTGAAAACCTAGTTCAGGTCTCACTGCAGAAACAGATGGGTTTTATTTATCCTTTTGCTACTCTTGGTAGCTATGAAAGAAACATGAGATAGTCTGTATGTTCTACTTAGGACTTTTGAAGACTTATTTAATGAAAAGGCATAATGATTTAATTTTTTAGAGGATGTTGAATTCCTGCATAGTTCAATAAAGCCTTTAGTTACCAGATTACATATTAAATTTGCTAGAGGTAAGAAACTTCTTTTGAGTGGCACGATTAATTTTCAGTCATCTATCTGGCTTTATGTAACACATCATATTTAGCAGTTGAGACATCTGTTAAGGTGTTTTATCAAACTGAGCTAATACAAGAGTCAAAAGAAAAAAAGTTGTATTCAATTATTCTGCAAGGAAAAAAAAATATTTCAGTAGTCTTTCATTCCGTTCCCCAGTGTACGGTATTCACTGTGTGCTTGGTGTTTTCAAGAATAGCAAAATTTTAATTTCAAAAGTAGCTTTATTTCAAAATCTTTGATAAGTTTCATACTTTTTATACAAGGAAACAGTCTTAACATAACATCATTCTCTCTCAAGCCTACAAAGCCTACTATTTTTACCTCACAAACATGTTTGGGTGGGCATTAGATTTCCTTTGGGATTCTCAATCTCATTATTTTTATCAATAAAAAGCCTCTGCTGGACAAAGGAATAAATCACACATAAATGAAATATGAGAGATCACATGAGAAGCTCAGCTTTTCCTTAGTCTAATCCAATATCTTTGGCCAAACGTCTCAATGTCAAAGGCTTTGTAAGTATTCTACAGGATCAGTCTGGCAAAGAAAAATCAATAACCAGGTAATGGATTTGATTAAAATTTTTCCCCTTCCACCCACTCCCATAAGCCAAATGTTTCTACCCATACTGATCTCTTCTGGCACATGGAACTGTTGGTTATTCTCGGCGGGGTTTTGAGATGTAAATATATACATAAAGTATGTTTTCATTTCGAACAGCTCTGTTAACTACTGGTGAGTATCTATGTCAGGAAAAAACTGTGTTTGTATCTCCTTTTCTTTAGAGAGCTCAGTTCTGCAATGCACTTGTGGAAAATATGGACTGATAACCACTGTAACTTTCTACAGATTCAGAGCCTGTTTTGTTGTTCAGAAGTTGTCTTTTTTATGCTGTTCCTGTCATGCTGAGGAGAATTTCCTCACACAGGCTGGGGTTCCCAGAAGATGTCCAAACTTGTGGAGATTTTCTTTGTTGCCAAATCCTCAGCTGTCTGCTTTGCCCCAGTGCATCTCATCTTTTGAGGTGGTTGTAGTGGCAGCCCACGTGCCCTCTGGAAGGTTTGCCTTCAGAAACATTTGTAATTAGGCCATTAAAGTTCTTCAGGATGTTACCTCTGCTTTCAAGATGTAGTTTGCCCCATCAATAGAAAGACCAAAGAATGTATCTATTGTATAGAAGCTGAAGAGTCTATCATTATATTGATTTTAGAAAGCAGACAGCGTGCAATTCCATAGGGTGGTTACTGAACTGGCTTCACTTTTCATCCAGAATGACCAGGCTTGAATGAAAAACTACTTTTGGCTTGTATTTCTTAGTTGGTGTAAATACTGACCACTGGGAGTTAGTGATTCACTAATAATATCTCCATTACAATAACTCAGCAGCAGGGGAGAGAAGTGCTGAGGACAGCTGGAGACAGGAGCGGGAGGAAATGCTTGGTAGAAGCAGCAGTCCTCCTATTGAGCAATTAATTCAAAGGTATATTTGAAATAACTACAGGAAGAAAATCCCTTGTCAGTGGATTCAGTGCTGCCCTTGGCTGAAAGCACTCTGTTTTCACAGGTGGCTTTACACACTTGCTGAACTTCTGTTGATAAACCATTGCCATTTCTACTGATAAATTTGCAGTCCCTCCTTCACAGATGCAAAACATCTCTTTAAAGGATCTTTAAAAAAGACCTCAGTCTTCATACCCACAATGTGTGACCTTGGATACATTAGAAATCCTAATGGGGATAAAAAGTTAGCTAGTTTTTGTGTGGTATTACTTAATTTCTTATTAAACTACCTTTTCTTCATAATCTGTCATTTAAATGTTATGCTTGCCCATAAAGTGAATAGTTTTCAAATGTTCTGAATGCTTAGTTTACACAGAAATCACATTATTTTTTCTTAAGAGATGATTCTGTGTGCTACATTCTCCCATTATCTGAATTTTAGACCTGAAAACAGAGGTATTTAATCTTTAAAACAATCTGATATTAGGTTGAAAAGACGCTGCGGTTATCAATTTCCCAAAACAGGTGTCAAGTTTAATCTTTCTCTTTCTGACAAAACTTTATTTAGTTGTTAAGAATCACCATTTTGATGTAATTGTTTTGACTTAGAATTGCAAGGAAACTTCCTTATCAACAGTGTGGGTAATTAGATTTGGTGTTTACTTGAAAGAAAGAAAATGATTTCTACATGATAACCACTTTGATAGGGAAAGGATAGAGGAATAGGCGGTTGAAATCTCTTCATAGAGTATCAATAAAATGGGATATTTCTAAACCTCTTAGTTCAGCTTCAGTGAAGCCATGAGTGTATTCTCTGAAAGTTTTGCAGAAATTTGCCTGCTCTACAAGGTTTGGTTTCTTTTTCTGCACATCTGCCTGATTTTCAGTTCTTGCAGCTCTTGCTGCCTGGGAGTCACCAGAAGCAGTTCAGTTTTGCTGCTCATTTATTTCGGCTGTGAGAAAAAACCATTGTTCACTTTGGTGGGTCCGGATTTTGGGTAGTTTAGGTTTCCTTCTGGCTTCATCAGCATTTTGTGCTGTGGAGCTGGAGTTGCAGAGGGGCTGGGGAGTCTCAGTTCACTGCTCTGATCCTGGGCGAGTTGCTCTCGCTCTGTTCAGAGTCGTTGTACGCATCAAAACACCTCTCCTAATAGAATCTCTGGTGTTATGTTTCTCTGAGTGCAATTAGAATCTCGATGCCTTTAACATCCTCGCTTCATTATTGCTTTCTTCTGTGCAATAAAGGCAATTGTATTTTCCCTCAGGTCTGCTGCAGGGGTTCTAGTGGAGTGGCTAAGGAGATATCTGTGTTTGTTATATTGTTAAAATGAGCCTTTCCTAAAGTGCAGCTGTTAAAATAACAAACATTAGTGTTGGAGTTGACTAGAGAATGGCAATTCAATTGAGGCAATATCTAATATATTTGAATTGGAAATAACCCCCAAATATTTAGAGTGTTTACAAGGTTTTGTCTGGAGCACAAACTCCAGGTATGAATTGCACAGTCATTTATTGTGTTTCTGTGTTTCCCTTCACGCGGTGTGGCTGCAGTAATTTGGGGAATTCCAGGTACAGGACAGTTGCAGTAGCACAGGCAGCAGGAGAAGTTGCCCAACTGGGAACGAGCATCAGGCCTTGTTTGACTGCTGAGAGATGTGGATGTGGAGCCAAGTTCTTATTTTGTGGTAGTTGCTGCCTTTGTGTCTGAGTAGTGTGTATATAAAACAGATGGGGACCAGAGGGAGAAGGCCACAGTGTTTGTGTCCATGATTTAGATTACCTGTGAGAGTTGTTATGTTTGAAGGGTTTTCTGGTGTCTCCTCTCTTGAGCAGTCGGTGTTTAGACTGCACGGCCTCGTGGATGAAAGTTCAGTTTTCACACAGAGCCTTTCAGAGAAGGGGTGGAAATTGATATTCACTTTGCTATCCTGCCTTCTCTTGTATCAGCCCAGGATTCTACTCGTGTTCCATTCCCATTCCTCCTCCACTCGTGGAGTTAGATTGTTATTGATCACCATCTCCATTAACTCACTCCCTGTCCTCAAGCTGTGTCACCTGCCCCGAGTGCAAACACTGGGCTCCTGCACTGTCCTGTGTGTTTTCTTGGCTTTCACTCTCAGGACCGTTACACAGAGTGAGTTAAGTATCCTTCCAAGGGCCTGGGAATGTTCAAATCCCAGGGCAGAACTTTCCACCGGCTGCAAAATCTCTGTGCACTCGCTGAACTCTCTCTGCATATGAATACGCCACTTAAAAACGGTGCTTTGTACAAACATGTAAATGGGATTAATGACTGTGGTTCATTACTGCCTATTGATTGTGATTAGACATCACTGGATCACCATTGGGGGATTGATGATGGATTTAAAACGACTGAGCCCCAACTTTGCATTTTAGAGGAACCGAGACACAGGATTATTGCAGTTAATATAGGTCATAAATCTGTTCTGTACATGGAATTCATGCATCTGAACTCCTTCCAAACTACATTTTTCCCTACTTCAACAGCCCTTTATTACAATTTGAGGATTTAGAGTCATTCCAATGGAGGAAAAATGACCCAACTCATCGGGATGGGTGTTGAGATGAAGTATCACACTGTAATGGCACATTGTTTAATGTGTGTCATGGATATTGATTGGTACTGTGCACAATTATATGTGGGCTAAATACATTATTTTAAAAATTTAACAGTGTACAGGAAGACTTTAACTTACACTGGATTGTTTGAGAGAAAGTGTTGGAGTGGTACAGAATAGATCTCATTTCTGGAAAATGTGATAGTTTTGCAGTGTTTACTCATTATGTTTGATTTCAGGTAAAATAGTTATTTCTCGTGAAGTTAATGGAGGAAAATGAACTTGGCAGTCAGCTACAGGAAGGTGGTACAACTGGACCCAGGAGTAGTTTGCCTTCAGCATGAGAAGCCTTCATAATTGTTGGAGATATCACTGGCCAGGCTCCCAGGAGCTCCCTGCTTCCAGCTGGAGGCCAGGATTCTCCTACCCCGTGCTAAAGAAGTGTCTGATTTTGCTGTGGGGTGCTGAACATGCATCGGCAGGAAGCTTTTAGAGAAGGCATCTTTTTTTTTAATGCAAAATAATTGTAAAAAGGGAATTCATTGCTGTCTAATTTTTGCCTAGAACCCTGCATTGCATAGTGCCTGCTGTCATGCTGACACATATTTTGCTACGTCTAAACTTCAAGTATTGTAACTAATCTATCTTTCCTCTTTTTATTTTTGTTTCCTACCTGGTATGCTTCACAAGCCTCCTAAAAGCCAGTTTTACATGTGTTAAAAGCTGTCTTCTACCAGGCACATAAATTATTTTAGATTCTCATTTAACCACCTCTAATTGCATGATATTGGGTGGCAGCTAAGCCGTTGTTTATACTTCAAAGAGTCTAGACTGCAGTGAATGGGACCACACTCACTATTTTTGGGTTGTACCAAGCTCAACCACAGGATCTGAATGGGGCAGGCCTGAGTGGGGTCTGTGGGGTTTGTAACCTGCATTGGAGCAATCTGGAAAATAACAAATTATTGTAACAAAAAGTCATGCTAACAAAATGACTAAAAATCATTATCGTGATCCTGAACGTAGAACTGTAGGCTGTGTTTAGAGTGGAGCAACATTTTGGAAAAAAGAGACACTTGGGCACAGGAAGATGCGCAGGTAAGAGCAGTGGGAATGACCCAAGTGAAACAGGATTTCCCTGTGGGTGTGTGTGGTCAGACAGGGCAGCTTCTGATACCAGTACTGGGTTCAGAAAGGAAAGATGGTTTCAAGTATGGGGGACTTGCTAAGTTGAAACTTGTTAATTAATGGCTTGAATTTGTTACCTTGGAGTTCATACCTCCCATAGCAGGACTCCTTCTGGTGGTTAGGAGCATGTTGTGTTTAGATGTTTGCAGATGTTCGACTGTCACTCTTGAAGTGGGAAGCAGCCTGAAGAAGTTTTCATGGAGAACACAAACCTGCTTAAAACAAAAGTTTGCAACTTTTGTGATGCCTAGTCCTGGTGTCTGTCAATCCAGAAGCACTTTGGAGCCAAACCCTTGCTTTCCTGTTTGCCCTTGCTGTCACAGCCAGCTGCCAGCCAGGCAGCACGAGGGGAAACGCTTCTCCTGGCACAGGTCAATGTATGAGCAGGAAATATCACAGAAAAATCTCCCAATTAGGTAATGTAGAGTGAAAAATTGCCTCAAGTTTTGCGCTTGGCGTGTACATGTTGACAGGATTCTGAGGGTTTCCAGCCAATAGCCTTATGGCAGAGGATTTTGCAGGATGGTTGTGTTTTCCTTCCCCGACAAAAAGCCATGTGCCCGTGTGCCATCCACCATCTGCTGGATGCTGCCGTGCTTCCTGCCTTTGGAATGGTTTTCTTGGCTCATAGAATGTCAGTTTATAATTGATTTTGTATTTTTGAAATTTAATTTTTTCTTTCCTCCTCACCTTTGATGATAAATGAGAAAAGGAAAGGTATTTCTGTATTTCTGCTGCTGAGTAACCTGGCCTTCACCTTCTGTAAAAATGACATTTCATGTCTATTAATAAAGTGAGTAAAATTGGGTTTAAGATTATTCTGATAGATGAAATATATTATAGTTACTACATAAAATGTGTCTTAGACGTATAGACCACCAGGATAATTAAAGCAACGCCCAAAATGAACCAAAGATCCAAAAAACCCCTAGGGGTTCTTAATAAGAAGTGTCACTGTAAATAATTAATGAGTCTCCCAACTCCAGCAACAAAAAAGTGAACTATATATCAGGTCTGTTTCAAGGTTACAAAATCTTAGAAACAAAATTTTTGCGGCTGAGTGTTTTGTTCAAACACAGACTAAGAACATAAGGATGGCTCCCCACGCCAGGTTTTTCTGAACCATCATCCTGTTCCCAGCAGTGAGTACCAGGGGATGCCTCGCAGTGGCTAAGAATAGGAAAGGTTTTGTGAGGTTTGGTCTTAGTACTCTGCTGGACTCTACTTCTTCCTTCAAAGTATCTTGAGCCAGATGCTGTTTCCTTGTAATTCTTGGTGTATTCCTCTTCCAAATCTTTGTCCCATCTTCCTTTGGACCTGCAGAGAGTTGGATCCACATCATCCTTTATAGAGGAACTGTGCAAGCATCCTGCCTGGTGAGCCAGAAAATCACCCATTGTCTTTTCAATTATTTCAGTGGGTATTTTTTAAATAGTGAATTGACTCCAGCATTTTTTAAATTCGTCCCGAATTTCCCCTTCTCCGGTGAGAGGAAAATGAGGGCAGTGACAAAGCAGGAGAATAAAAAAGAGTTGCAATGACTGCAGAGCTGAACTTTGGCATTTCCATCCCTTATGTTGTTTTCAGCACCAACTGGAAAATGGAGTGTTTAAATGCAGCTCTCGTAACCAAAGGTGGGACTCCATTAGTAGATGTCTGCTTTCCTAAGTGTAGTTGTCTGTATCCCTGGTTTTAACCCTGTTTCCAAGTAAATTAGGTTTACAAGGATGTATTGCCCCCAGCCCCCTTGCACATGCTCCTTATGCTCTCTTCCACTCTCTCTGATAACTTTTAACTCGCAGGGAAATTCTGAAAAAATTGGAAGATGGAAGTCTAAAGGGTGAATCAATTCTTGATATATTTATTTAATCAGCTAAGATGAAGAAAGTAGGCAAAAGATGCTTCCATAGGCATTCAGTGTTCATTACTTCTGTTCTTCACGGAATAACTTTTTTTCCTAGGCATTTTCTTCCTTTATCTTTCCTCTTTGACCTAGCAGAAAATGTCATCAAAATTCAAGTAAACTTTTGCAGTATTTACAGTTCTTTCCCTGTACTTTACTGTGCCTACTGTCAGCCTGTGCTGAATTTGCAAATAACAGAGAGGCTTTTAGAATTTTGCTTTAGGATAATTGCATGAACAGAGGTAAATAAAAGACATCATTTTTCCAATTAACTGGTCGGAATATCAATTTTGAAGTGTTTTTCAACTGTCATGGTGAAAGACCCTTACCCCTGTAATGTTTTGGACTGTATGTTTAAAATTTGCTGGTTTGTTGCTGATGCTTGTATTGTTTAAGCTCCAGTCAGATGCTGCCTCTTGCTGCAGCTTTTGTAGGACAAAAAACTTGAACACAAGTTTTGTTTGGCTTAGTTTTGCTTTGAGAACTGTTGTTGGCCATGGGGCCTTCAGAGGGAACCTGTGCAATCCCTGGAGTAGCCTGATGTCCAGATCTACGTCCATTATCCAGAAATATTTGAAGCAGGAGCAGTATTTGAACTCTGTTGGCGTTAGGAGTGACACATTCCCAGGGGAGCACTGTTGGTGTAGCTGTTGCCTTCCCTTGACCGGCGTTCCCGAGAGGCAGCCAGCCTCCCGAAATGCTGCAAAGTGACTCTGAGCCAAGGGCTCGTGTTGTTGCTGAGTATGAGTCTTAATTATTCATGTGTCTACAACGTGGGAAGTGTCAATGGAGAGGTGTCTTTGTAGTGAGAACAGAGAAGCTGGAAGGAGCAGGAATGTGTAATGAAAGGAAATGTGTGTGTGTGTTTGGAATGTGGGGGAGGAAGGATTTAAGGCTTGAGAAGTTAACGTTCCATCCCTTTTTGTGGAAGGTGGCATTAATGTTTCCAAAGTTTTTCCACTCTGATTGTTTCTGGAAGAGCGGGTGTACAGTACCAGTAAGGAACACCAGAAATCAGATGGACGGTAGAGCTTCATGGGCATTTCATGTTTTTAAAAATGGTCCATCCACAGAGGCAGGACAGGGGTTGTGGGTGCCACGGGCTCTCCATTGCCTAGAGCTTGGGAAAGATTCTTCCTTATAAATATTTTAATCAATACAGGCATGTTTTATCCATCCAGGCCTTGAAAGTATAAACAGAAAACGCCCAAAATCAAGCCACAGGAGACCATACAAACCCAACTGTTTGGGATCCACAGGGCACCATGCACGAAGGTGCTGCTGCTCTACAAAAACACCACATTTCTAAAAGTTGGCAGAGTTATTTGCGTATGTGTGAATGCATTTGAAGTGAAAGACCAAGATAGGATTTACCTTTTTCTTCTCTCCTAATATCTTGCCTAGTTCTTTGATGTGTTTGTTAAAAAAACAAAGTGTTTTATTCTCCTCTGAGTTAGATAGATGCACATTGTAAGGGATTTTTTGGAGCTTTTCTTGTTGGTGATCAGTCTTAAATTCAAATGGAGTTTATGTATATAGCTGCTGAGAATTAAGGCTGAGGTTCTGAAGTCATATCTTCCTAAGTTTTTTTAACATCAAAATCAGCATGCATTTTTTTTTGAAAATCAGTCATATGATAGAGGACTGTGTGACAGCCATACATGGTTAAACTGACAGCCTAAATCATAAAACCAGCTGCTGTTCCTGATACATTTGTTTCTTCACCCCACATGCACTTCTGAGGAAAAATAGCAGGGTACAAAAATGTTGCAGCTGTGGGTAACAAAACATTACCTCAGAATTTGGAACCTTCCTTTTTAATCTCTCCGGACTGGAAAAATGCTGCAAATCAGAGAAAGTGTGTCATTATTGATCAGCTGTTAAGTAGATAGGGCTTTTTCCTAATAGCAGCATTTTGATTTAGGTGTCTGACTTGGCTTGAGCCAGCACCTTCCTGTTGGTGATGTGTGTGTCTGGTGTGAATCCTGGGCTGTGCTGAGGGTTTCCTGACCACAGAGTGCAGCCCCTGTGCTGAAGCAGCCCTGACAGCCGTCATTCCCAGCAGCACCATTTGTGCTCCCCAGAAATGCTGCTGTGGAGTTCCTACATGGATAATCACAGGTCCCCATCCTTTAATGACCGGATGCTTTTTTATGCACAGGGAATAGTGGGGAGCTTGTGTTGCAGGGGGCTGCGGCACTGGGTCCCACTGTTGCTCAGTGGTTTTGCCCTCCCTTCCACTGTCAGTCTGTCCCTCCGAACTGCTTCCTGCTGCGCCTTTGTTTGCAATCTCCACTATTTTTTCTCCTTTGATCTGTAAGGAGTGCTGAACCTCACTTGTAACTCCTTCCCCTGCTGCAGATTGCCAAATTGAATCCATCTGAACCACCTTCCTGCTCACATCTGTTTTCTGAAAGGTTTTCATCACTGCCTGGATGGTGTATTCTTGAAATTCAGCCCAAGAAAATAGTTCTTTATGTAGCATTTTGGGGATTATATATTAAAAAATGCATAAGCCATAAATCTCTTTTTGTGATTCACAATTGTGGCAGTGCATGTTTCCCTCTGAGTCAATTGCAGATTTCATCAGTCCCACTTTGTACCTGACTCTGAATTTGTTTTAAGCTGTTATTTTATAAATGTATAAGGGCTATGATAATTATTCATTTCTCTAATTTTATCCATCTCCAGAACTGAGATCTGGCTTATTAAAACTGAAAGTGTTTTGTTAACAAAAGCACATTTATTCCTGACAGCTTGACAAAATTAGGGTCTCCTCCGAACCCCTACTCAGACTTCAAGCCTTTATGCTCTGCTCTGTGTGACAAAAGCTTCAGGATGACTCCTGTGCTATTTTATAAAAAAAATGTTGAGAGATTAATCTCTCAGAGCTTTGTCTTGGGCATGGGGGTGTAAGTGCCTTAATGAATATTATAATGATATTTTTCACAAAAAATAGCAACTTAAACCGCAAGTGTTAAAAATAGTCAGGAACTTGGGTAGGTGATCCTTCATAGTGGCAAGTTCCCCCTTAAGATCTATCAGGTAAATGATGCACATATTTCAAGCTGTCGTGGCAGCTACTCTTACCAAGCAATTCAGTGGACATCTATTGGAAGAGGAGGAAAGGGAGAATATAGCATAAAAGGTTTGGCACCACAGGTCCCAGACCTTTTTTTCTTCAAATAAACTGCAGCGCTGAATTAAATATCTCTGAGTGTATTCTTACTCAGAGTTTTACAGTAGTGCTTAGGATCAACCCTTGAGCTGTTTTCAGTTCCCACAATTTTATATCCAGAGATTTGGAAGAAGGATTTCTACTGCCTGAGACAGGACCTCTGCCATTATTCAAATAAAAGATTTTATTCAATCCTGAGGGCAAGGTCATCTTATTGATGTTGCTCAGATAACAGCAGAAATTGGTCTGAAAACCTACAGCTTAACTATTTTTGATCTGTATTTTTGTGTATCATCCCAGAAGATTTTTTCTGATTTCTTGTTTTTGTTTAGTATGAAAACAATTGAAACAAATATTTGCTTAGAAAATGAAAACTTACGTTATTCCTGGGAGGGCTGCATTAACTTGTTTCAATATTTTAAAACATTTTGGGATGAAGGCATTCTAGATGGATTGATCTAATTTTCATATCTTGATAGGAATTCTGTTAAAGAGCCGAATTACAGGATATATGGATACATTGATGGCTGGTGAAGCCCTGGGAGCTGTGAGCATGGCTTTGGAAATTAAGCCTCAGAAATTGGTTGGGAATTCTCTGAAGGGCATATTGAGTACCTGATCAAGGGAGATTCATGAATTTCCTATACTTGGATTTTCAGAAAATTCTTCTTGAGGTCATTTCACAAAAACTCTCAAGGAAGCAGAACTGTTCTGAATAAAAAGGAAATTTATTTCACGAGTTTAAAGACTGGTGAAAGGATTGTAATCAAATGCCACTTTCAGAATGGAGAAAATAATTTCTGAGTCCCACAGGGATCTGTGCTGGGACCTAAGTTATTAAGATGATCTTGGAAATTGGGGAAGGGAGTGAGGTAGATGAGCTTGCTCATTAGCCAGGGCAGTAAAAAGGAGCATGTGAAGAATTACAGGAAAAGGTTCCCTCTCAGCACTTGACTTGATGGTGAAGCAGCAGCTGAAAATCAGTGCAGGTGAACACAAAGTAATGCACATAGGAAGACACGGACCCAAGATAAGAATAGATAATAGATAAGAATGTGTCTAATTATCAGTACTCAGGAAGGAGATCTCGGAGCCACTGTGGTCAGTTTGCTGAAAATTTCTGTACAGCAGTGCCAAAAATGGCAACTAAATTGAAAGAGCACAGAATAAACCAGGAAACGGTGCCCTTATGTAGCTGTTCCTTCTCTTTCAGCTGAAAGGGTGCTGAGAGAGATGGGAAATGTGCTCCAAAGGCTGGAATCACATCTGCACAAGGAATGAGTTGGAGTCTTCATCCTGGCAGGGGAACAGGACAGGGCCCTGTCCCACCATGGCCGGTGGCACACTTAGACATGGTGAAGGTGCACTCGGTGTTTGCTTTTAATCACAGTAGTAGAATTAGAAGCATGAAACAAAATGAAGTAATTTAAGGTATTTAAGACTCCAGAAGAGCTTTTCACGCAAGGCATAATTAAATTTTGGAATTCATTGACATAAGAGATTGCAGGTGCCAAAGGTTTGTATATGTTCAAAAATCAATTACTCATAGGGGAAAAAAAAAAAAAATCCATGGATTCTTTTTACACACAAAGAAATCCTGAGCTACAGTGTAGGTCTGGGAGGGTTTAATAAAAGAATCACTCCACATACTTTTTCTTATTATTTTATTAAGAATCCTCTACTAGTTATATAAAATGTTACAGATGGACTCTGTCTGAAGCTGTGTGTCCATGCTTAAAGGAAACAGAATTATAGTAGTTTATATCTGAGATTTGGACAAAAATATCTGAGATGAACTCTGTATTTTTCATTTATGTAACGTATCAATGACCCCAAGAAATGGTGAATGTGTTGAAGTGCTTATACAGTTAGAAAAAAACAAAATTAGGGTGCTTTTAAAAAATAAATACATGTTGAAAATGGTATGAATTTGGAAAATTGCAAAATATTCTTCCCTGAATCTGTCTTGCTGTATTTTGAAAGCAGTCCTCTGGGCTTATGTATTTCTACCGATGAACTCATAAATAAGCTACTAAAAGTAGGAATTTATTTGAAAGCCATATTTACTTTCCTGTAGGGGATAGCTACTCCCTTTCTTTTGACAGTATATCAATACATGGCCCCTTCATCTATAACATGTCAGAAAACTCTGCAGAGTAAAAATGTGAATGTTCCCAAAGATCATTTTTGTCCATATGCATTTTATGTTCATATGCACTGGCNACTCCCTACAACTCCCTGAAAGGTGGCTGTAGCCAGCTGGGGGTCAGTCTCTTTCTCCAGGCAGTAACTGAGAGGACACAGTCTCAAGCTGTGCCAAAGGTTGGATGTTAGGAAAAAGCTTTTCACGGAAAGAGTGATAAAGGATTGGAATGGTCTGCCTGGGGAGGTGGTGGAATCACCATCCCTGATGTGTTTAAATAGAGACTGGATGTGGCACTCAGTGCTGTAGTTCAGTTGAGGTGTTAGGGCATGGGTTGGACTCGATGATCTTGAAGGTCTCTTCCCACCTAGTCGTTCTGTGAATTCTGTGAATCTTAAGGTAAAGATTAACAGTTGCAACTTAAACCTGTCTTTCTAAACAGAGTTAAATTCTTTTGCTTGAGCGCTTGTCTCCTGGCTCAGAGCTGTTTTTATTCCCCGGGCAGTGGCACGCAGCTGGCGACGTCGAGCGGGGACACCACGGTGCGCGTCTGGGACCTGTCGAGGCGCGGCTGCACCCTGACCCTGCGCGGCCACTCCCGCGCCGTGCGCGCCTGCTCCTGGCACTCCTGCGGGGACTTGGTGGCCTCCGCCTCCACGGACGGCACCAGCAAAATCTGGGATGTCAACAGGTACGGAGGCTCTCTGTGCGCGCTAATTGGTACCTTCATTAATAACCAGGGTGGTGTTTGAGCTCCCCATCGATTGGTGGAGTTCACTTGGAGAGCAGAGGGAAATCAAAGGCAGTGCTGGAAAAATCAGCCTCTGATGGGATTTACTGGATAAAAGGAGCTAGGAAGGACTTAAATTAACATAGTGCTAAAAAGGAAGTATTTGCTTTCACTTGGCATCTGTTATGCTTCATTGCTGGGATTTTTTTAAGGTAAGAGCTTTGTGGAACTTCAATATGTAATGCGAAGTAGTAACTGAATAAAACTTTCAGTAAGTTTTCTGTTTCAAGCTCATAAGTACACAACACACTTTAAGGTTAGCCAAGTGGAAATTTATTTTAGTCATTATCTGTGTTTCAGCAAGGTGACTCTTGATTAATAAATCAACGTAAACTTTCTTTATTATCCAGGCAAATGCATTTTTATGAAGTTGCTTTTATAATATCAGTATATTTGTGCTTACCAATTAATTATTAGTTCCTTAACTCTCTCCAGTTATCTTCAGTTTTGATTAACTTACACCTTAAAGAAATGGGATGGATTTATCTCTTTCCAAATTATCTCTCTATAAACTAGACTCCTGAATTACTGTACTGTACTAGGTCTGATTTTTAACAGCTGGATGTCATCAGGCCACAGAGGAGTTTCCAGTCCTCTAGGCCTTTTCCCTGGTTATTTATTATCCAGTCCTAATGGACTTTTCCATTTCCTATCTATCTTTTTCTTCCTTTGCATTTGAATGAGGTAAAATACCCCTTCATGATTGTTGGCCACTGTAGGGGAAGAAGCTTCCCTGAAAAAGCAAGGGAAAATTTCTTCTTCTGTTCCTTTTTCCTAAATCCTTCCCAGTGTACTGTAGTTGCAGTGAGCCCTTATTGGAGACTTTTCAAACTGTTACAATTCATCCAGATTCCACTGAGAGTTAATTAAACCTCTGTCAGAATCGGATTTCCAGTCTTGCTTTCAAACCATGAATTGAGGAAGCATTAAATGATATTAAAAATACTGTTTTCAAAATGGGATAACTAACCTATCCTTTCATGAATTGTTCCAAATTATTTTGGGGAAAAAAACCCCAAACTAGTTAAGGTTTGGCAAAGTTCAAGCCAGCTGAGAGGTGGTTTTTAGACTAGAAATGGCCAGCCAGTTCTAAGGACAGATGATGCATCCACCATTACTATCAGTAATAAGAATTAATGGTCAGTGTTTTCCTTAGGAATGGAAACAGCAAAAAACTAATGTATTGTTGCCTCTTTTCTTACCCTGTTGTATATTTCTAATGCTTTGATCATCCTTTATGGCATATTCATGACCTTTAAGAAATAATACTAACAATAGCTTTAGTTTTATGTCAGAATGGGTTTGAATTTGCATAGACAAAGGTTTTGTTTAGACAGTTGAAAATGCTTTCTCTGCCGAGGGAGCTTTTGTAGTCAGAGGAATCAAAGCAAACCTTCACCACCAACCCATGGTGCCTCCCACTCACACTCATCACCAACTCCCATTCCTGCCTCCAGTCTATCTGAGCTGTGCTTTGCCTCTGAAAATAAGAGAGTAACATCCCAGCCACGATATGAAAGGCTGACTATCCATGCAGGAACAGTGAAACACCAAAAATTACGCAAAATCTCAGTGGCTACAGGCAGCAGGAAGTGGTATAAAAATGCGGCATAGTCTGATTAAAATAAGGTGTATTTAGGGTATGGAAAAAAGAAAAGCTCCGGTGGGAGCCCTCACTGCTGGGTTTTTGGTGTGTTCCCAGTAAAAGCCATGTGCTGGGTGCTGTTGCATTGCAACCAGGTGAGTTCTGCCGTGGTTGGTGCAGGTGAGTTTGTAGAGCTCTGTGTGGTGTAGGCACTTAGTATGAAACAAGGGCTGTGCAGAAATGACACACTTTGGAAGAGTTTCTCTACAAGGGGTTTTGGGCCGGGATGTGGCTGCTTCGAGCTTAAGCCATCCTGGTCCTGCAGAATATTCAGCTGCAGCTGGGCCTCGTGCCCTTGTTGCCTCATTCAAGTGAAAGATCAGCCTGTGCAGGATGGACGGCAAGATTTGGAAATCAGGGAAGGCTATGGGCAGCTGAATGAGCTGCTGATTTCCGCTGGGTTGTTAAATTGCTGCTGTTAGATTTGGAGCTGCTCTCCAGAGGAGCCTGCAGTGTGTTTGGGCTCGGCGGTGCTGCTTGCTGAGCTGCCTGGCCCCGTGTGCAGCACTAACCCCGGCTGTGCCAGGGTGTCCCTGGACACGTGCCACCAGCCTGGAGCTCTCCAGGGTGGGCACAGCCCGCTGGGCTGGCCACCACAGGGATGGGAGTGCTCCCTGCCAGCCTGGGGCTGTGCCAACAGGGACGTGGAGCAGGCCTTCCATGGCTTGTGATGCTTGGAAAGTTGTTTTTCTCCCCATCCCCACAGAGCAGGTGCTCATCCAGGTGCCACCATCAGCGTTCTCCCTCTGCAGGTGCCACCAGCTCTGAGCAGGGGACTGAGCCCAAGATAATATTCTTGTGGGAGGATAATAATCAGTGATCATGGTTAATCTAGTGGGTTTATTCTTTCCACTAACAAGGAATTAAGATTTTATAAATGAGAGCTGTCTTTCTTCCTTAATATTACGTATTTGGATGGATGCCTGCTTTCAAATTGGATGGGCCTGGAAAGCAGCAGATAGTAGGGGAAGAGAAGCAGGAAGGATATCAGAGTTATCACTGCTACCTCTCTGAAAGTGGTATGTTTTAAATAAATGCTATGACTAAAAATACATCCATTTCTGTAGTGGGTGACAGTTGTCTTTTTATTTTCAGGTTTCCAAAAGGTCTCTTTTATACATTAGGAACACATTTTTCTATAAATGTTGCTTTTGGAAAATATGCATCATTCTCTATAGTTGTAAACTCGGTGTCAAGAAACTGGGGAGGGTATTTGTTGTCTATTAGCACCAAAATCCAAGGTGTAATTTGCACCAATCATCAAAGCCGTTATTGGAGTCCAAAGAATGCAAGATGCAATATCTCTTTAATAGGAAAAGGTTACCAGCAGTTTTAATAAATTATATAATTGTTTGCCGATGATAAGGAAGTTCTGGCTACTAAATATTTGAATTTTATCTTCTTAGAACATGAAATTACTGCTGGGGTTTTTGTTTGCTTGGGGTTTTTTATTATTCACAAATGTTTTTCTTCTGTGTATACTGAAAGTTTCAATCACATATCAAGCCACAAATGACATGCCTACTGGGAGGATAATGCGAGGTAGCTTTGTGTAGTAAACTGTGTTCTTCTGGACAACTTATGTGCCTTCTATTTAGAGCTACAAGCTGAGTTAAAGAAACAAAACAAAGCAAATAAACAAAAATCCAAGCCCCATCCTTTTCCCCTGGAAACACACACAAGCTGAGACACAGCCATGATCTGAGTTGCTGAAGGACTTGAGGGAGTCTGAGTTCTGCTGTTGGAACTTCCTGATGCTTTCTGCTGGGATAATTGGTTGCTTTTAAAGGACATTAAAAAGCACATGGTGTAACATAGGGATGGGGAGTGCAGGGAACAAAAGGTGACTTGTGTGCCTGCCATGGCTAGAAAAATTGAAACCAAAACAAAACAGCAAAACAGGGACATATCTGCTACCTTCAGAATTATCCCCACTTCTTAATGATTATGGAAATAGCAAGTTGGGGAAGAAAGGGAGAGGTTTATAATTTGTGGCCAGGATTTTATTCAGCAGCGTAGCTCAGGTTGAAAATATACAGCCAGTTATGTTCTAGCACAGCAGGCAGTTCCTGGGATGTTTTCTCAGCCCGTAAATTTACACTGTCAAAGTCATTTTGGCAGGATTAATTTCAATTATCCAGTGGTAAATATCATCAGAGATTTACAGCCTGATCTCTGATATGCAAATCAAACTGAGCATCATATATCTCATGTAAACACAGGCGGTTGTTTAGCTTTGCAGACATATGCTCTAAACCGAATGTTAAATGCAAACATTGTTATTTATGCTTTGAGCTTGAGAAATTGTTTGCAGCAGTAAGAACAGTCAGAATTGGTTTTCTCCTTTTGATCCATTCAGCACTCATTAGACCAGTTCTCCATTTTTCCCTACTTCCTCTAGTAGAGTAGTACAAAATATGTGGAATTAGGCCAGCAAGAAATGCAATTGTGCTGTCCTGCAGCAGAGCCCAGGGTGAGGAAGTGTTTGTGAATTGGAGCCATTTCTGGTTGCTGTTCCACAACCCATCACTCATTTGTTTTCCTTTTCCATTAACACAGCAATTTTTGTCTACTCACAGAAATTTCTCCCATAATCAAATTTGATTTTAAAATTTTAAAACGTGTTTACCTCAGTCTTCAGTCATTTCTAGTATCCGTTAGTGCATTTGTTTAGGTGCAAATTTTAGAAGTGACTAATAGTGATTATTGTTAATTCTCCTGTACAACCTCTAGGATAGTGTCCCGTTACTGAGGTGTTAATATATTGTTTTACTTATTTCCAAGTATCCAAAAAAATTATCAACACCTTTTACTTCTCTGCAACAAGACCAGACATTCTCACTTCTTTGCCCAAGTGTCAGATGTATCTGACATTAATAACTAGTTTATATAAATAAATCCTTCTTTTGCTCTGAGGCCCCTATTAAAATTCTCTTATTGTGACTTTTCTCCACTTGGTAACTGCCGTTTATATTTTAATTTCTTCTCATAAGAAGCATTTAATTTTGGAAAATTTAGAGTTAGTATTTAAAGAAATCGAGCAGGGATGGATTTCGTTTAATTAGAAGCCCCTTGTCAGCTATGACTTTCCTGGGAATGATACCATCCAACGATGGCGCTGCATGTGTTTGATGTTTTATGATGGCACCTTGAGTGTGTGCAGGGCAAGACATTGTTGATTTTAAACTGCTGTTATGCATTGGGGTGGAGTTTTTTTCCTCTAGTTTCACTAAAGTAATGATTTAAGGTTGCTGGAGTTGCCAAATGGACTGGTCACAGTCTTTGCTTTACTCTGTACCATCAGAGCCCAGGGTTTAGCCTGGCTTCTCCTGCCATCCTTGACATTCATACTCTTGTTTCTTTGTCTTCCTTTTCCCTTAAGCGATGGACAGCTTTGAAATGCAATATTTACGCTCAGATTTGTAGTTTTTTTCAGATCCATATCAGGATGCTGAAAAATCACCTCTGAAGGAACCCGAAGATTTTCTGGTTCCAAACTGGAGCTGTATTTTCGCAGTTAGGATCAGGGTGAGTGTGTAGCCAGTCCTTGTCCAGATAGCCTCTTTGAGGTGGCAGTTGTCTCACTGGCTGGGACACGAGCCACAAGCTCTTCTGGCCAGATCCCACGTTTAATTGATTCCAGTAAAAGTGGAGCTAATCTATTTTCAGAGAAGACAAATGTCCTCCAGGAAATGAGAAGGCAGGTAGAAGAACTCAGAGGAAATGTGGAAGGACCATTTTTGGGTAGTTTGTAATGTCTCTCCTGACAGCACAGCAAGAAATGCTTGCCATTTTGATAAAGGAGAATTCCCTTTGGAATCCTCCAAGGACCACTGGAGAGACAAGCTGCTATTAATCCTTCAAATCAAAACCAGGCCTATGCCCAAGTCTCCAAAGTTATAATTATGCTACAATTCCATAACACATTTCTCAGGATTAGGAAAGTCTAAAATCTCATCGTTATAATTCCCAGAGAGCCAATTGTAAAAAATCAATTTGAAAATGTGAATTATCAGGGAAAAAATTATATTCAAAGCAGAGCTATTCAGTTAAGGGGAAGATATGACTAAATCTTCATAATACTGGATAAGATGAAGCTTGAAGTACAAAACTTTACAGGAAGCGTAGCTTGAACTCCACATTGTGAACTTAAATCACATTGTGGATTTAGTACGAGACAACACACATCAGTAATGAGAAATGTTTATTATGGTCACATATTTACAGGCCAGAAGAATCTTAGCTGATTCCCGTGGAATGCCTAAGCTGGGCAAGCCATACCATTATTTACATCTGGTGAACTAAACAGAGAGCTGCAGGGCTTTACTCGAGGCCATAGGGTGAGTTACAACTGAAGCCATCATTAAAACTCTGACCTTACATTCCTCGGGGGCATTAGAAATCTGTCGAGGTTAGTTGTCTTCAAATCTTCCTACTGGGTGGGAAGAAAGAAAATTAGTATTGGATTTTCAGTAGTAATATAAATTCATGAGAAATAGGTGTTTATGTGATTGTTAATTACTCTGTAAAACACGACAGGAGTTGTGTAACTTCTGCTGAAATATTTGTAGTGGTGGCTTTGGCTGCTGGTCTAGTTAAATCCATGTTCTCTCTGGCTTTTACTGGAACCATCTGTGGCAATTTAGCCCGTGCACAGGAGGCATATTTAAAGATTTTAGTAGTTAAAGTGATGCTTTTTCTTTTTTATTCAGAATACCTTGACTTTTTTTTCCTAAAGCATTGAATACACAGAGATATAAGTGCTTTGCTTTCTGATTTCTGCTACTGGTCTTGAACTGCACGGCGCAGGTTTTGATTAATGGAGGGGGGAAAATCAAGTTACTACTTTATTTTTTTTGAACTGAAGCTGAAAATTGAGCTGCTTTCTAAAATGTCTTGAGGTCTGCAGATATTTCGAAGTAGGCTTACCTGAACTCTACCATAGTTAGCTACATAATATTTATTTTATGAAAAGATAGTTGAGAAAGTTGCACTTGATTTACATAAAAGGCTGTATCATTTTCTGGTCTCAGAAGTTTCCCTGCTTCCATTGTTTCAGCATCCCGTATGGCTTGGGAAAAACATACTGGATGCAATTGTTAGGGCTTTTTAATTTTCTAGTTCTCCTCCTTCAGGCCAGATTGCCTAAATCATGTGTAGTTGGCTGAGAGGCTCCTGTTGGACAGCAGGCAGTTTTATTTGAGCTGGTGAGGAAACGTGCTCCTCTGGAAGTTGAACACCTTTGTGCTTGGTGTCCCTCCCTTGTCCAAACACCACCTTGATTCCCTGGAAGCCGCTTCAGGAACAGGAGGAATGAGGGAGGTAAAACTGAGGCTTCCTTCCACCAAATCCTAACCAGAGCAGCTGGCAGGTCGGAAAAGCTGAGTCTGCTGGGATTGTGTGCACTGCAGCAAGCTCAGGCGCTGGTTGTTTCTCTCTTTGACAATGTGCCGGTTGAATTCCTTGTCTTATTTGCAAGTGTGCAGGTATTATAACCTGCAAAATGTTAGCCAGATCTTGACAGGGTGTTTGCACTGTCCTACATTCCGGATTCAAATGCAGAGGATTAGCACTGCAGGCACTCAGCACAACTGAAGTCAAATTACAGTTTTCCACTCCACATCCAGGCTCGTTATCCCGTTGTTTTCTTTCTCCCTCATGTTACAGTCACTCATTACTGGCAGGCTTTTCTTTACCTAAGCTGTTTTCCTAGAAATACCAACTTACAGTATCTCCACCAAACCAGAAATTAAATGTACCAACAGAGTAATTCATGGTGCAGTGAAAACTGACAGATATTATTACAGAACTCAGGGAGGACAACAGCTCATTAAAATGATGTATCTCCATCACTCCCGTCTCCTGTCAGTACCAGCTTGTGCAAATTTTACACACACAGTCTGTGATCCACAATCGAGTGGAGCACTGTCACCCAAAATCTCCGTGTGCTGCAGCACAGGTAATTGGAGGTTATTTCCTTACTGGTCTCCCAGTGAACTAAAAAGAACAGGAATGAATCTTACTATTCAAAAGCAGCAATACTCTGACAGGCATGTCCGCATATCCACCTGAATGTGAACTGTTTTTAGCAGCTGATATCTCTTGGTTTGAAATTAGCTGCATCGGTCGTTTGATTTCAAAGTAAAAGTCTGCTGTAGTGGATGCCTTAATACATGTCAGTTCCTCTTGTAATTTCTTTGAGTTCTCGTCCTCTGGCTCCAGGCAGTCTTCAGACATGTCGGTGTGCGATGCTTTGGGGTTTTATTTTTCTTCTTTTTAATTGTTTTCACTTATGGGTTCAGATGTTACGCAAGGTTATTTTCTCTCCCAAGTGCTGGAAGTCTAGTTGTGCATCGTGTTAGAGCAAACTGTATTCATCTTTGATTAGCCTCAGCTGGAAAATGACCACAAGTCACATCTTAGTCCTTTAGCAATTAATTCTTGCATGCAAAGAAACTGCCCTGGCTCTTTAATTGACATTGGAAGACACTAAATGGTGTTTGTACTTCTTTAAAATGTGAATAAATGCTGTTTCCAGTCCAATAGTGATTTCTTTCCTCCGTGGCAGTTTTTAAGAACTTGGGGATCATTTCTGTCTCTTTACACTTCCCTAAGTGGTCAGACCTCATCCAGGTAACGCAGCTTCTTTGGTGCCCTGTGTGGGTTATTCTTTGAGACAAATCTCCAAATCCCCAAGCAGACTGAGAGCTGTAAGGTCTGTTCCTCGTGATCCGAGTGGTTAAGCCTGTGAACACAGCAGACATGGCCACTCTGACAGTGCCCAGGAAAGTAAAAGGGAGTTTTGCCTTGATGGAGGTGAAGATCAGAATGAAGCAAATAAAAATGTTGGCAATTACCCTTCTGCACTTCAATATTTGTAGGTTTTGTGATGTGAATTGAGACGCATCATCACACAAAAATCTTGTTCCAGGCTGACCAATATCTTTCCCAGCTAGGAATCAATTCACCATCTGCAAGACACTTTTTATGCATCTATTTACTGAACTCACAAAGTTCAAAGGCGTATGTGTCTGTGAGAAACCTATTAAATATGTATTGGAATTATCCACTTGATGCAAACCCAATGAATTTCTTTTTACTTTAGTGTCTCTTTCAAGCATATTTCTGTCACCAACACAAACATTCTAGATAATGGAATCTTAATATGGAGACTGCAGTAAAATGTCAACAAAATTTGTGAATTATTTAATACAGAGCAGACGGTCATGGAGCGTTTTTGTGGCATCAAGGGCACGAGAGTTTGCTGCACACTGGGAACATAACTATAATCAGACTCATAGCCCTGCTCTGAAAGTCAAAGAAAAAAGTCAAAATACTGTGTATGAGCTGCAGTTACATTCTACTCTTTAAAAGCCCTTCTTAGATTTTGTTGGGTTTTTTAATATCAGGTTTTTTCATAGTAATGCAGCTGTTAGCTGACTTGGGAAGGTTTAGATTGGAATTAGGGTTTGGGGACAGTGCAATACTAGGTGTGAAGTTAGCTGCTGGCTCTATGGGTTGATGAAAACCTAATTCTGAGTGTGTCAGCCTCCTAAGTGATCCGTATCGGGTTATCAGTCAGGGACTGACAGTACTTTGATTATATATTCAGCACCTTCAACAACTGAAAACTGAGCTTTGCTGTGTGCAGCTGAAGATTTTAGTAGTGACTTGCGAAGGCCTCTCTTTCCCTGGAGAACAGCGGATACTCTGCTCATCTAGTGACACTTATTTTGGATGCACACCAGGATTAAACAGGTGTAACTATATTGATATAAAATCATGCTGTTAACAGGGAAAGCTGGAACAAAAAGGGGAATGTAAACCAAACTGTTCACATCTAGGAAAGGCGGAGACTAAATCACTACTCTTATGTTTTGTGCTTGTGTTTCAAGTTAATCTTTTCCTTCCTCCAGCTGTTGGCAAAGGGAAATCCAGCTCTGTTTGGGGACAACAGGGAGGGCGCGTAATCTGAAAATGGTGAGAAAGTGGCAGGTCAAAGTGGTGGGAGGTATCCCTGGGAATTTAGCTTTACCCATTCTGTGTTCAGTTGCTGATCTGAACAAACACTCCTGCACCTGTAGCTTCAGTGGGTAGACCAGGCTCTTTATTCTTCACTGCAGCAGGTGCTTGTTAGAGAACCTCCAATGACATTGGTTTTGTTGTGGCTCCATGTCTAAGTGCACAGCAAATCCATTATTCATAATTCCTTCCCAAGTTCACAAAGCCATTGAGTAGTGCTGCATAACTCCTTAAAGCTGCCACCCTCTCAAATCCATTTTATTTGGACAAAGAAAGAGAGACTGCGCTGAAGAAAACTAATTTGAGAGCCCACTGAAATTCATTTTCCTCACTTAAATATTGAAGTGCTTATATTTATTTCATCTTAGCCATGTTGTACTGTTTTCCAAAAAAAATTTGCTCATTTAATAGGTCCAAAGAAGTTTCAGTCAATTTTAAATGTGGAGGAAAATAACATCCGACAAGAGTCACAGTGTTTTTCCTGCACATGGGTTGGAATTAAAGACATAAAAGAAACACATTAAAAATAAATTTAAAAATATGAAATTAATAAACAAAAAAAAATTTAAAAGTTAGTGAAAGTATGATGTGCCAGTATCGCTTTCTCTATCCTATATAGAATTTCATCACTCTAAGCTAGGCCAGCAAATGGATCCTGAGGTAAAATAATGGTGGAGTTTTGGTTTGTTTTGGGGTGCAGGGGCTGGGTTTGAGACAGATTTGGGGTGCAGAGGCTGGGTTTTTTTGAGGGCTGAAAGCTGAATAGCTGATTTGAGTCAGTTTTATGGCAACTGTGTGGACATAGTTGAGTCCTCTAGATTTATTCTGCTGGCCTCCTGCATAGTTCTTGTTTCAGTTTTTCCCTTTTGTTGGTCGTTTTCCAGCAGCGGTGGGGGTTTGGGGTTATTTTGAAGAAAGGCAGGAATTTTGTGCTAGTGCAGACCTGGGTCATCCATCATGCCATTTAGTGCAACTCCTGGCAAACATGAGCCCGAGAGCCTCTTCTTGTTCTCCTCATCTGCTGCTCCCTGGGTCTGGTGACAGCACAGAGCAATGTTCTCCCTCAGCAGCTGCTCCACCCCAGCCCTTCATTCAATACACCCAGAGCTGGATCTTTCAAGGAGCCCGAGGGGTTGATTGAAAATATCCTGGTGCAGCCACACTGGCATGTGGGAAAATCCCATTATTTGGGCACCCAACAGCTGTAGGAATCTCAGACTCTGCCTTGTCCAGGCAGTTTGGAAATCTCATCCTGAGGATGTAAATTTATGGAGAATATGTTATGATAGTGCTTTATGGGATGAGCATAGTAGGCTTTGGCAAGGTATTTTAGGCTTTAGTGTTACAGGAGTGGCATTTTTTAAAAGTGTGCTGTTATCCCCTGTTACAGACTTAAACTTTTGTAAAAACAATTATTTCTTACATTGTCTGGGACTTTTCCAAAGAAATAGATCAGATCAGCCTCACAAAGAAAGCGTGTGTTCCAGCATAATGTAGTAAGTTTTTTTGGTCTTCTGGTGTAAAGATATTTCAAATTTTGTTTTTCCTTGTCACATTTGTTATTTTCTGTATTATGTCTAACTAGTCAGTAGTTGTGCATATATTGCCACTTTCTTGCTTTCTTAACGTGACCGTGTAGAAGAGTGAAATAAATGATGACAAGGAAGAGAATGAAAGAAGTAACAAATTCTTCAGGGTGGTTGGAATGCACCGTAAAGGGGATCTAAATGTGGAGTGCAGATGGCTCATCTTCTCCACAATATTTTATTTGAACAGCAAAAGCCTGAAACTGTAAAATCACCTGTTCAAATAGTTCTCACATAAGCCTTAATATACAGGGACAAAAAATTGAATCACTTGACAGTGATCCATCAAAACACATGGTCTTGTTGTTAGATGCACACACACTCACTCTAGTGGGAAGGCATGAACTGTTTATTATGAAAATCTGACTCCATTTTATAGTATTTCTACAAAGGCCAGGGACTGGGGGAGAAGGTTGACACCTCTCCCCATCCCGTTGGTCAAGACAACTGTCCATCAGCTGTCCATATCTCTGAAACAAAGAATGTAAACTACCTTGAATTAAGGAAAACATTGCTTCTGTTTATAACACCTGTGTGTGAGAAACAACCTAAGAACTATGAACTGTGAGACACAAACAGAAGGCTGAAAAATCAGGGTGACAACACCTGTGCTGTTGCCTTTCAAAGGCAAGGGGGGATTGAGACGCCTGCATTTACTTGTTCAACAGCCAGTAGTTTCAGAGGTAAAGTTTTTGTTATTTAAAAAAAAAAAAAAAGACACAAATAATAAGACGATGGCAGCTTCACACGGAGCGTGGAGCAGGCCATGAGCTCAGCTCTGGTGTCAGCTGATGTGGTAATTGAGGAGAAGCCACTGTCACAGGGGAGAGGCTTTGCTTATTCAGCGGCAGAATTGCTGAGCAGCAAACACACTCCTGTCCCTCACTGTTTAATGTCTGCTGAAATGGGGCACAGCGATTTCATTATTACTGAGCCTGCCCTGATCTGATTAGCTCGTACCCTTGAGCCTGGAGGGGGAGGACAGACTCGTTTCATGAAGCAAGGCTCTGCTTTTCAATAAATGATTTCTGATGCTCCTGTCTTCACCTGCCCAACAACAACAACAACAAAAAAACAACAACAAAACAAACAAAATCCCGTGAGGAAACTTGATTTGCAGAAAGTTCTGAGGGAGGGTAAGAGTGATACAGGCTGTCTGAGGCCAGTGTGTTATGAGCCCCACAAAGGTGTATCAAGCTCTGAGGGTTAACCAGCAACCTCCCAGAAATGGTTTAAGAATAATTAGCGAGATGGCTGATTGGGTGTGTTTGGAAAAAGCAAAGTTTTTAATTAAGGAGAAAATAACAAACAATATAAGACAAAATAATAAAAGCCGTGCGCAGTGCAGGGAAAGCCCTTGCAGCTGCTAAGACACCCCAAAAATGCCAAGAGACTTTGTGCCGTTTCTTAAGTATTCAACGAAGGTTTTTTTTTTTTTTTTGCAAGCTGCCCAATAGAAAACGGCTACATTTCTTGAGGAATAGCTAGAGAGACCAACAGCTGCTTTTGTGCTGGCTCTGGGCCAATTACTGTGAGACGAGCATTGGAGTTGCTGGTTCTTCTTCCTTAAAAGTTCCAGGGGTGTCATTTAAACTCTTTTCCAAATACGGAAGCACCTACTCAGGTGCGGGGTGCACTGCAAGGTAAGAGTCAAAAAATAATGTGAGGATCACCATGTGCCTTTCTGAACCTGAGCGTACCTTGCTCCTGGGGTGAGGTTCACATTCTGGGGGAGGTGGCTCTGCTCTCTGTACCTTGCAAGGGAGACACAGGCATTTCCAGCGAGGAGGGGTTTGTGTTCCAGCCCGACTGAAGGACTGCAACAGCATTTTTACCCCATCACTACGAAATACAAGAGCTGTCCCTGAGGGGGAACTGTTTCAGATCCTGTCGCTCCAAGTGCTGGGAGCACCGAGCCGCCCAAAGCTTTTCCTTTGGCTGAGGGAATTGATTTTCTGAATGCAGACAGATTTGATGGAAAAGTTAGAAGCCATTGCCACAAATGGATGATTGGATAGGTGGGTGCTGATTTTCCAGAGGCAGAGGAAAGAACTAAACCTGGATTTTGAGGTATGGACTGCAGGGTGTGTGCTCCTGCATCGTGCTCGGAGTGGGTACCAACATGGGACCAAATCCCACTGGTGTGTTACAGATGTTCTGGGAAGGCCCAGAACATTCCCCTTAGAGTGGTCTTAACAAATGTATCATTTCTGACTGGCAGCCAGGGTGAGAATTACTAATTAAGCCAAGATTACTTTAGATCATTCCCTGGCATTGCTCTGTTACACACATTTTCAAGCAGGACCTTCTAACTGACCTGGTCTGTTTTGATCAAGCTGATTAAAAGGGCACTTAAGGTCTATGTTTTGGTAAAAGCCTAAATCTTCTTCTGTCCCATGACTTTCAAAGTCATTTTTATTGACCTAACTCTAGCCTTGAGGAAGTGCAGTCCTTGTCAAATGAAACATAATCCAAATTTGAAGCATATAAAAATGCATCTCCCTTCTGAAAAATTTGGATTGTAAGTAACAGGCTTCTGTTCAAACTAAAGTAGCTGAAATAAGTTACCAAAATTGATTTGGAGCCCAATTTCAGTGGAAAGTGAGCTTTTGCAACAGCTGTTGCCATGAGCTGAAACATGCCCTGCGCTGCCAACAATCAGGTGTTGAGCAGTGAGATTTTAAAGATGCCTTGATGAGCTACAGCCAAGCATACATAATAAAGGGGACTGAAGAATATATTACAGTCTTACAAAAAGACCATAAACCATTCTTAAGGAGAGATTTTATGTTTTACTGTTTTATCTTTCCTTCAAAAAATTAAAACTTCACACCAAAACCCCTTCATCTGGAATCAGAAAATAATACTACTAATAATACTTCTCATAGAACACTTCATTTGTTCAGAAATGCAAGATATTAAGAGAATAAATATTCAGTGTAATAATGAGAAGATTTTTTTATTCATGTTTCAAGCCAATAAAAGAAGAGATAGTTTATTGGCAAAGTTTTCACACCTTCTAATGAAAGCCTGAGTAGAATATTATTAATTCAGTAACTTGGGCTTTTCACTCACAAAAACATATAAAGCTATTGTCAATCATATTTAGTATTCTCAATGTTTATTGAAATAGATCTTGAGTTTGAGTAGTATTGGAATCAATCAAACATCAAGAGGTAATTGAGTATATTTCTTTTTTGTCTATTTGTGCCAGAGAGTTCTAACCAACCATGGCGCCAGGGAGAGTCTCCATTCTGTTCTTTGTTCTAAAGCCCACCCTCCCACTATCTATGTGCTCTTGATGCAGAAACGTGGTAAAAAATAAGGTTCTTATTATTTCCCCGGCTGGCATCAGGCAGCCAGGCCTGTGTCCAACACTACAGCAACCAGTGGTGGCCTCAAAACTTTGTACTTTTTTTGTCTGAGAGTAGTCTTTAATTTAACTCAGCGCTGCATCCTTGTGCCCCCATCAGTGTCTGCCTGGAAGTGGAAGTTTCCACACGCTCAATAAACACACAGCTTCTACTTAAATACACACAGTAGAGCTCTGCCAGAAAAATAAATACAGCGTTACAATTGGCTACTTTTCCAGTAATACATATTGTGTTACATAAATTACCAGGAATTGAGGCAAATAAGCGCTTTAATCCCAAAGGTAAGGCATGAAGTTTTGCAACCTTCTCCTGCATTCACAGCACTCTCTTTCAAGGACTGTCATTATTTGGCTGTTATCTAGTTTCACTGCAGAATAGAAATCTGACTGGAGCATTGCTTTCTGCTGGTTAATTATAAATTTATTAGGGGAATTTTGCCAAATGTCCCTTACTATTAGACTTCACTGAATCTGAAGTTCAAGCTATCAGACTTCATTTACTGTAATGCGTTGCCCTCCTTTTCTGTTCTGCATGCGCTTTTTTGTTTTTTTTTTTTTTGTTCTCAAGTACATTCATTTTTCCCTTGCTGTGTATTCTTTGCCAAAGAGGCTCTTTCAAGTCATAGAAATGGGACAAAGTAATTTTTAGAATGGCAAAATATGTAAGGAGGCAAGGTCCCTGGAGATGAAATGAATTTCCAACACAATAAAATAGCTTTCCTGTCCTGTTTGGGTGTTGCTGTTGACAGAATATCTTGTTAACAGCCCACGAATGCCTCGGGGGTAGGAGCCTGTGGATGGAACACCATGGAATGGGAGGGTGTGGAGAGGGAAGGGAAGGATTAGACAGGTTCCTGGGCACACGGAGGGATTTGCTTTTGGTCACCTCCCTGCTGTGGGAAGGCTTTAACCCTCCTGAGGTGCTCTCCTAAGTGAGCCCCAAAGCGTGTGGGGTTGGGCGGGGCTGGGAGCACTCCCTGTGTCACTGTTGGACGCACAAACACACACACATACACACTGGTGAGAAGGCATGAACTGTTTATTACAAATCTGACTCCATTTTATAGTATTTCTACACAGGCCAGGGATTGGGGGAGAAGGCTGACACCTCTCCCCATCCCGTTGGTCAGGACAACTGTCCATCAGCTGTCCATATCTCCAAGAGGAAAAATATACACTAACTTAATCTAACAAAAACATTGTTTCTATTTATAACACCCGTGTGTGAGAAACTGAGAGCCATGAAAGTGCGAGACACACAAGAAGGCTGATAATTCAGGACGACATTCCCTGCGCTCACACCTCATCAAACACCCCCCCATGTTTAAGGACCATCACATTTAGGCACTGCCTTTCAGCCTTCTCTTGGAGTTTTGCTGAAAGTGGGGGCTCGCAGTAAGTGTGAGACAAATTTGGAGCAGACTGAGGGTGCCTGGAGGTGTAGGTGCCTCTGTGTGAGCCCAAAGCCCGGGGTGTTCCTTACTCCAGCAGGCCAGGAGAGAGGTGGGACTGCAGTTCCCTCTTGCAGCCGGTGGAATCTCTTCAGATACTAAATCCTGGTGGCTTTTATCACAGTTTCCAGCAGGAGCTGAAGCAGAGCTGCTGAGGGTTGAATCTTTGCAAACTGGTGTTAAAGGAAAGGTGCCGTGCTCAGTTCAGCTCCTGGAAAGGGAGGGGAAAAGAGCCTTGCTTGACCTCAGAGAGGAGATCTGTACTCTGAAAAATAAACTGCTGCAGCCTTTCAAAACTTACCCAGCAAGTCAAAAATGTAACACTAACTGGCTTGTCCTGTCAGTGGAAGGACACGATTTGATCCAGTTCAGAAGCTCTGTGTTTAACAGGACGACTGTTCCCAAGGAGGTCTGAGAAAAGGATGTTACAGGATTTTACAGCAGGCTTACAAACGTGCTAAGTCAGATGAGGAATGTTTGCTTATATACCTAGAAAAACCGAATAAAACATTTATATCATGTTTGGGGTTCTTTCTTCCTTGCCTACGCCTTCCTAGTTGGGAAGCTTTTGCTTTACTCTTGGCAGAAGGAGGAAGGCAAGGACAGAGGAAGGGGAAAAATCACACCCTTGCACTTAGCAGTTAAGTCCATCCCGCTTCAGAGATCAGTTTCCTTTTTACATGCTCAATTTGCTGTGCCCCAGAGCAGTGCGAGCTGTCGGGCTCCTGTGGGGACAGAGCTGGCTCTCATCCTGCTCCTCCTGCCACCAGTGGCAGCGCCTGTGCTGCTTCCAGCAGGAGTGGGACGTGCTCGTGGTGCCTGGGTGCTTCAGCCCCTCATGCCCGAGCTCAAGGCAGGGAGTTATGAGGGATGGTCTCTTGATATACGGCAGTAAAATAACACAAATTAAATAATTCTTTTGTCTCACAGGCTCATAGCAATGCTTTGCACCACAAATATGCCTTTTCCATCTCACATCTTACACTTCTTTTTTTATTATTTTTTTATTATTAAACCCTGCTGGGTTTATTGCCTAATCCTACTTCTGCTCAGTGTGAATTTAAAAAGTGCAAAAATTAAAATTTATCTGGCACCAGATTTCACCAGATTGAGAAACTCGTGAGTAGCTCTGCAAACTGATCCTTGCCAGGGAAACACTGACTCAGAGCTTTGTTTAAATTAGGGGATTTCTCCTTTTTTTGCAGAGCACTCAGATCGCAGAGATTAAAACATTCCAAAAGTGCTAAATATGAAAACTAATTACACAGAGAAGGATTAAATTTGTATTTTTTTTCCTAAATGTTTCTAAATACTGGAGGAGTAGTGTTTGCGTTGTCACAGAAGCTGCAGTAACATCTCCTTTAGCGCTGCATTTTCCAAGTGTCAGACACTGGTTTGAGAAAGGGCACAAATGAATGTTCACAATTGGAAGAGAGCTCCGTTTTATTGAGCATAAGTAATAATTGAACAAGGTGTTTCATATTGACAGCATCCTACTGTCATGTATCTTTTCAGAGACAGATGTACTTTCTAGAGTAACTGTCCTCACATGTCAATGTCTCGGAAAATGTGCTACATTTAGTGAAATAATGGGTCAAAAAAACCAAGAAAAATCACAGTCATAAATGATGGCAGGCACTTTTTACTGAAATACTGGTAGTTATACATTCTTGACATGAATAATTGGATGTGTCATATGTGAAGCTACCTAGAAATAAAATAGAGGTCATAAAATGTAAAGACATGATAGGATGCATTTATAACAGCATAAACCAAGCTGGCATTTTAATGTCTTAAGCCAGCCCATTTGCTATCCTTGGCCATTGATCTTGGCTGGGAAAGTTCTATGCCGAATTTAAACACATTCTGGAGAGAGAGCCATATGATGAGAAAGTGATAGGATCAGGTTTTGTTGAAAAGATTCTCCTCTTGACTGTTACAATCACAGCCCAGTTGGAGCACTGGAGGCTGGTTGTGGTGTGTCTTTACAGATCTTCCTCAGAAATGTTGTGTCCACTTTCACAGCTGGTGACTTCCTGGTGTAACTTGCCCTGGAAATTGCAATGGCAGCTCACACAGAAGAATGTTTCTTGTGGGAGACACTGGCAGGGTCTGTCTGGGACGGCGGGGATANTAAGGAATCATATTTATAGGGCTTTCCTATTTCATCTTCCCCAACAGTTTCTCAACAGATATGAGAGAGTTCAGTTTAGTGTTTGCTCCATGGGATGATTTGAGAGAGTGCTTTTGGGGAAAGATAGTTCAGTTTGGGAGTTCCTGTTTGGGAATTCATTATTTAGTAAATTCCTCCCAAGGTATGGAAAAAGATGAGTGGGAGAGGCACTGACTCCCACGCACAAGCTCAAAATCTCATTAATTTCAATTGGCTGTATAGGTAGGTCTAATTACAATGCTTGAACTGAGATTCAGTATAGCAGAGAAATAAAATAAGTAATGATGATTACCTAAGTGCTCTCTGAAATGGTATCACCCTCCACTCCCCCAATTTTTCCAACAAGAGTTGCACATACAAAGCACATGCTTAAAAAAAAAAAAAAAGCCAGGAAAGGGGGCAAAAAAAATCCCAATTGCATAGTATTCCCAGCATGCGTGTGTGGGGTGTTGTTTTAAAACTCTTAAGCAGCAGAAGAACTTGTTGTCTGCCTCATGGCTGTGGTTTGCTTGTGTCTGGCAGGGAAGACAGACTGGGCACTGCTTTGAGTTTTACTGGGGAAGTCTGCAGAGCAGGAGAAATCTACTCACTACCTGTATTCCCTTTCAATTACTGCACAGTTGAGGGAATATTTGACTGGTGCATTTTTTGAGTGCTGTTTTACATTTGTGCAGAGCCTGGGAATGTTCACTGAAGTCTTATGTAAGTGGAAATCTTTCATATCTTCTGTTTTAAATGCAGTTTTACTGAAAGCCCTTTGGAATTTGCATGAACCATTCTGGGATGGGATTTTCAAAAGAGAAGTCTCTGAAAATGAAAATTTCTCAATCTGTTGAGCTAATAATATCAATATTGGTGTGGTTAATTGAAGCCAACATTCCTGGCATAGGTGTGCTTCTGGATTGGTTTCTGTCCATGCGTGTTTGAAACTCTTAGGCAACATCCGAACCTGGTGAGGTGGAGTGAAGGCTGATTTGTTGATGGACATCATTAGGCCATCTGGATTTCAGGGAGAGGAATTGACTGCAGAGAAAAAGAAAACATCGAGGACAATTAGTCCTGTACTAACACAGGGAAGGGATGAAGGTTGGAGTGGTGTCTGAGTGAGGTTTAGCATCCAATCTGCCAAACACTGAGCTACTGAGCAGCATTTCTCTCGTGGCATCGTTTATTGAGAACCTCTTGAGGCATCGAGATTTGTGCAAATGTCTCACCTGCTGTCATACATGGTCCCCTCTGTCTTCTGAAGGAGGATATTCAGAGGCTGTGAGGCTTGTATTCATAAGGCCCCGTGTTCACAATGGGAAAAATGCTCAGTGGGTGAAGCTACAGATTTATTCTAATGTAGATAAACTTGTACCATTGGATAGAAACATGAGCTTCCATGAAAAACAGGGAGATGCTCTACCTTTCATATCAAGTTCTTTTTTTGTGTGAAAGAAGAACATCTAGATAAATTGTTGCCCTTTACTACTAGAAGACAGCTGGAACGAGACAATCTTGCTGAAATTATGTCTCAGCTGGAAGGAAAGATGAATTTATTTTGTGTAGCGTTGGGGAAAGGTCCTCAGAAATATTCAGTGAGTCAGTTATCAGAGTGGTAAACGAGATCTTGAGAGCCAGAGCTCATCAGTGTGCAGTGATGGGGAAGTGAGAAGGAGAGAGGCTGCATCAGGGCTGGGTGTTTGTGTTCCTGATGGAGAAGTGCAAATCATTTCCTTCCCTTCTGCTGCTGTCATGGTCCATCACTTCAGTCCATTTTCACCTTGCTAAGGGATTCTGAATGGGCCTTCCTGCTTTGGCACCTAATTAATCTCTCACAAGCCTGTTCTTGCAGCCTGGCTGCCTGGGATGGTCCAGATCCTCCATCAGTGCCTGACAAATAAAATATCTTTTTTTCTTTTATCTGCCTTCCTTTTCCCGTGTTCTTTCACCCCAAGCCCAGTCAAGCAGGTGGAAGAGATTGTTCTTCCCTAGCCTTTGAAGAATGCCCTCTTCACAGACACACCCTGTTACTACAGGAAAATATCCTTTTTCTTCCAGTGGAATCACTGTCACACTGGGGTATGGAAAGCTGTCTATGTTTTCAAAAATGCAAAGTGCCCACAAAAGAATGCAGCAGGATTTTCCTTGTCAGAAGCTGTTCAGCAGCTCAGAGCCTTTACATTGGAACACACAAGCTGGAAATGCTTGGGTACCTTTAAAAAATGGCATACCTAGGCACAAATAAAAGTGTAAGATCTGAGATGGAAAAGGCATATTTGTGGTGTGAAACATTGCTAGGAGACTGTGAGACAAAAGAATTATTTTATTGACGTTATTTTACTGTCGTATATCAAGAGATCATGAATATCAGATACCTCGTACACCAAGTTCTAACAGCCAAACACTTTATGTCTAGTTTAAAATGAGTCCTTGTGACAAAATAACACATGTAGGCTATAGAACAGATAACACTGGCTCATATAATGTATTATCTATAATAGAAAAACATAGATTCTGTAAAATGATACCAGTGGAATCTAATATTTCTTTGAAATCTATTTCCTGGATAATATTTCTTCTCAGAAGCTACTTATCTCCCTTCTGCTGTGCCTTTGTGTGGATGGGCTTGGCGTTCAGCACAGGATATCATTCCAGCCTGGCCAATGGAAAAGCATTAAAGCAGGTCTGAGGGGTCCCTGTGTTAGGTCAGGGCTCAGGGGAGGGTCCATCCCAGGCGTGCAGCTCTCCTGGCCTGCCTCTCACTGCAGACACTGATCTCCTGTGCTGCTGGTACAGGACCAGCCAGAGCTCCGAGAGTCTTCTGGGGACATGCAGGCAGGGGGAAAACAAGGAAGAAAAATCACATCTTTAATTCCCTCCTGCTGACAGCTTCCTTAATAAATATTGTAAAAAATTTCTCTGTTAAGAGCCACCCAGTAATCTAATTTGCAAGCCCCAGTGATATATTCAGCAGCCAGCTCCGGGGAGGTGTGTTTCTACTGTCAGAATCACATGAGCAGGGAATAAAATTCTGAGCTCTCGCTGAAAGCTGCAGTAATTTATGGTGAGTTGTTGGCTTTTATTTTTTTTCATACTATTTTTGACTCAGCTGAACAAAGAGGCTAGAGCTGCTACTGAGTTTACATTGATTAGTTTTTTCTACAGCGTGCCCCCCTACCTGTGTGTTTTCACAGGATATAACAATACAAATCCTGTACATTTAAGTTTTATGTATATCGAAAGAAATCATGGAGTGATGCCCTTGAGTGATGGATCCTGGATTATTTCAATCGTACCCCCTCTTGACATGCTCCTGAAGGAGTTAAGCTTTGCCAGTCTACTGAGTTTAAGTAATCCCAGATTTGTCTGTCACCTTCTGTGTTGTCTGGATGGGACATCCTTGGGCTCTTCCTTCTCTTCTCCTCGGCTCCAGTTTAAAGAAAGTCCTGCTCTGGTGTGTACACAGAAGGCAAAGCAAAACAGCAAAAAAAAAGCTGTCACAAGATTTCAGCTGTACAGCTAGGGTCAGGCTGTTTGGTGAGAGAACTGATTCTCCACAGCAGTGTCATGGTGGTTGTGTCCAGTTTCCTACCATGGGAAAAGCTTCCTGTCTGGAGTTCTGTCTGTATCAGGTCCATCCCCTCAGCTGAGAAGGACCAACAGTGTTGTCTCAGAAATTCACTCATTCAAAGAAAACAAAGCAAAGGGGTGAGAAAAATCTCCAGGGTGGTACTGCTCAGCTGCTCAGCCGGAAGAGGGTGCTGTGCCCTGGGTGTCTTGAAAGAACTTGAAAGCCTTGAAAGAACTTTCAGAACCACTTCACAGGTAATTCCATCTGAGCTGTTAGTTCATGATGAACACCTCGATTCTTGGAGTGCACATCTGTTCCCTCAGCTCTGCTTTAAGAACTTGGAGCTTACAATGGCCACTGGTGTGGTTCAACCATAGCCAGAGACCTCTCCTTCAGGGAAAAGGGGGTTTGGGTGTCCACAGGGACAAGACTTTACCCTCAGTAAAGAGCTCCCAGGCATCGCTTGCTTTCTCTAAGCCTTTGTGCAGATCTTGAGAGGAAAACCAGGTTGCCAGCATTTGCTGGCTTTCTCCAGGGTGCACATGGGCACAGTCCAAAAGATCTCTCAGATCTCTCTTTTTTCCCTTTGAAAAAAAAGGAATTTGATGTCTATGAGTAGGAAATGGTGCTGTCTCTATCTTACCTTTTCATCCACGTTCCCATTTAGTTCTGCATCAACAAGGTTTTTGAGGATGCATCCAGGGAAGACAAAGTGGTGCTTTCACTGTTCCTCCTTGGGATTTGATCTTTTAAAACCCACTTCTCATTTCTTTATACCTTCCTGCTCCAACCTTCATTACTGGGAAGCAAACACCGGTGAGTTGGGTTTTGTAACAGTGCTTGGGTGAGGAATTGCTGTCTATGATCATTTTTGCAGAGAGTAGCTGGGGAAATGCATGAAATGTGTCCTTCATTCACCTGAAGTTGTCTGTTGTTCATATTACCCCGAGTGGAGGGTGCTGCATTCCTGTTCTCCTCTGTTGCAGTGAGAGGTGCAGATACACCCTGCGTGGCCATGAGGAGTCAGTCAACAGCATCGAGTTCCTGCCCTTCTCCAGCACTGCTCTCACCAGCTCTGCTGACAAGACCTTGTCTCTCTGGGATGTCAGAACGGTAAGCAGGCTTTGCCTTGGTCTTTCATGAATTCAGGCAAAATAGTGACATGTGGGACATGAGAAAAATGAAACCCAGTGTGAAATCCATATAGAAAGTGAGGGTGATGTGGCAGGAAAATTTTCACTAACACGCTTGTTATCTTCTGACCAAAAATGTCACCATATAACACTTTCTCTAGAAGGGATCTGCCCCCTCCTCCTCCAGAACTCTGCTGATTCCTAATGGAACGTGCATTATTTTCTCCATATTATATCACTGCAGGTAGTGACAGAAACTCTGCATGTCTTCCTTTGTTCTTCTCTATCTTCTTTCTTTGGAATAGGTAAAAATGGATTGAGTACACTGGAGAGTGTATTTGTCCCTGCTGCTTTGCAAACCAAACATGCAAATCCTGTTCAAGTAGAACATGAGGACAAGTCAAGAGGAATTTTTTCCTCTTTCATCAGAAAATCTAGTAATTATTGCTGTTTCTGTGGTATGGAGCAACTTTTGAAATTCTCAAATTATTCCTCCAGTTGGTGTTACAGCCACTCTGCATTTCTCAGATAGTGTAAAGGTACGAGATTCCAGCCTCCAATGGGGAAGGTTGTATTCATGGAAGGGATTTGAGGGGACGCAGGCAGAGCTGTTGCTGTGGATTAAATGGTGTTGTCATCAGAGCTAGACAAACACAGGATAGGAAAGACTGCCGTGGAAATGACAGCTGAATACTGGAGATGCTCATTAGGCAATTTCTATTTATGGATCATAGAAACAGACTGAATAGAAGGTCATTTAATATTAATAATAATCCTGGTCAGAAAGCACAATGAGTTAAAATGAAACTAGTCAAGACTCATTATTCCTAAATGCATTGGTTTGTAGGAATATTTGATATCCAAATATGAATAATTCAAAAAGAGGAAAAAACATTATTGAAATACAAACAAAAGTGAAATGCTTAATGGAAAAATAGATTTCTGCTTTGTTTCGTTTTCAATAAATCCTGCAAGGAACTTTATCTTGCAAATATCTCCGTAATCTCCTGCTCATAGCAAATTAACAGAGTCATCAAGGAGTTTTCCTTTGACAAACATAAGGAAAAAGCCTCTATATTTGCTCACCAATATTGTTTTTTTCAGCTTTGGGTAATTTTGCTGAGATAGGAAAGACCTTTTCTGAAAAGAAAACTTTATATATGGCATTTTGTTGTGTATTTATGCTGTTGAATTTTTTTTCCATGTCCAGTGGGAAATCTTGCAGGATTTGGGATAAATGCCCTCAGTGGAACCTCACTTGAGGTGGTGAAATCCCTGTGAAGATACCACCTCCCTCTAAATGCTCCCTCCATAAAGAAGATGAATTATTTTGTCCCATTAATTTGGAATAGAGTATTTTCTCACCTCTGTGAGATCGATTAGCATTAAGGAGTGCGTTTAAGATACTTTTAATGAAACATGAAAACCACACTCAAGTTTGTTTTCTCATAAATCAGATTCCTATTGCTAATCACATCTTGCTCTTCAATCATTAAGTGCAGTCAGCTCTTTATTATTAAAGATATTGGATACAGAGAACTGTAAGTCAGAACAGTGTAAGTTGAATGGACAATGAGCTCTGGATTTGGGGCAGGATGGAACATAAATCTTTGTAATTACTAAGCTGGAACTTTAATGCAGCCTGCAGACTTTGGAAACATAGGGTGTTGCTCTTTCCGCTTTTTTTTTCCTTTTTTCTGGATAGCAGAAAGTAAGATCCATCCAGTGGTTTAAAAACACCTTCATCACATTGACTCTAATTTTAAACGTTGGGGATACGTTGCCTAAGGGAAAGTGAGAACAGAGGAAGATGAATTGCACTTGTGGCTCTTTCCAAACACTGAGGGGGAATTATGGATTTGGTGTTGGATTTGGGCGGGAACCACGCTCCTTCTGTGCCAGTCATGCAGTTGATCAGGTGTGGTGTCTTGGGTTCAATGCAAGATGTATTCTAGTCCCATCTTTTGAAACCAGTTGAAGAGGTGTTTTCCTTGATCTCATAACTCTCATAACAGAAGGGCCAGGTGCCTTCTGTTCATGGGCAGCTGTTAAAGCCAGCTGGGGCAGGGTTCTTTATCGCTTCCACAACCCATCCTCCCTCCAGGGGATCTCTGCTGTTCATGGGCCATCGAGGCTCACTGCATGGTTGATAACATTACATCATCCATTGGGAGATGCTCCACCCAGGGGGAGGAGCCAATTCCTACCTGGATAAAAATCTGGGAGTCAGAACACCAGCACAGCCTGTTTGCACTGGATTCCCAGGGAAAGACTGGACCCATCTCAGCACCACTGGACCCTTCCACAGGATCATCTCTACTCCAACAGAGCCACATCTGTCACTCCAGGAGGACTTAATTGGGCTGCTCCCAACACCCTGACCAATAGGGTGTCAGGTCGTGTTCTGACTCTGTCAGTGTTTTCTTTTTTTGTTCATTTGCTTTTTTGTACTGCTACGTTTTTAATATTCCTAGTAAAGAATTGTTCTTCCTATTCCCATATCTTTGCCTGAAAGCCCCTTAACTTCAAAATTATAGTAATTCAGAGGGTGGGGTTTACATTCTCCATTCCAAGGGAAGCTCTGGCTCTTCCCTGGCAGACACCTGTCCTTCCAAACTAAGACATGTGGAGACCCAGGCTGCAGTTCTCTGGAGAGAATTTCTTGCCGGTGAAGCTGATGGCTCTGGTGCCAAGATAAGCTGGAGAATTTATTCCTCCTTGTGCCAGTTTCATAGAAAGACAAGTATGTTCCGGCTTTTCCCCAGAACAATTCCTCGCTGACACATCAGGGAAAGCATCTCCACTCATGAATTGCAAAGCATGTCCAGTGGTGAATGTGAGAGGTGCAAAAGAGCCCGTGACCCCCTGAGTCTAAGTTCCCCTGCCTGGGTTAATTCCTCCCATGATGAGGGACCTGCCACTCCTCTGAATCTCCCACAGCCTCACGAGCCATTTCTTGAGGCTGCTCACAGTTGTCTTGACACCATTTGAGCCAAGCTTGAACTTCTGCTCTTTTTTCAGACAAATGAGATACCAAATACCTATACACTTAAATAATTAAATAGAAGAGGGAAAAAATACATTTTTCATTCCACATGTTTGAAATGTATTGATTTAGTAACTATCTCATCCGCTTTCTGATTTTTGAAATGTCAGGTTCTATAACTGGATATTTCATTTTTGAAAACGTTGTGGAGAGACTGTCATTTAAAAGGCAGCTTTCAGTAGTAATGCCCTGAGGAATGTGTCCAACAAGGATTTGGGAAGAATTCTGTGTGGCCTTAGCAGGACAGGCCCGTTCACAGCAGTGACACTGTTCTTGTGAGCAAAGTTCAGCACACGCAGAGCTCTGTAAAAAGTCACGGTCATGCAATGCTCTACTTCTGTTTGTGTGAAATAACAAGCATTTGAGAGATTCTTTAATAATTTGTGTCCATTTTGGTCTCTACTGCTCGCTGATATTCAAGTTTAATATTCTAATTATCCGGGATATATTTCTTTATGCAGGGAAGCTCAGTGAATTAAGATGAGACCATTCCGCTTGCAGAAGATTGCTGCGTAACACAAATAAAAGGATTCCATCCCCACCGCACTATCAAACTATTACCTCTGACATTCAGGGAGGAAGGCATCAAAGATGTCAACTTCTTCCTATTTGGGTCAAAGATGACTTGAGCAGGGGTAAGGCAGCAGAAGAGTGAGCAGATGCCAGTTCTGGCTCTGCACATCAAATTGTGTCCTTGTCAGTAATTTGTGGGCTGAACAGCAGAATCCAAAGTTTGAAGCTCCAAGGTAGTGTGGTCCTTGATGAATTATGCAGGCACCGATCTCGTAGGAAAAAGGCAAAAACCAGAATGAAATCGCCCAAAATCCTGCCTGAACAACAGCAAGAAGCTCCCAGTAAAAACCTGGCTCTGGCCATTTTCCTCCTCAGAGGCTCCTGCAGTTTCCCCTTCCCCAGAGCAGGGAGGGCAGTGGGAATGCAGGCAGAGCCTCCTTTCAGGCTGCTGCAGGGAGATTTGTGCATGGCTGTGAAGAAACTGCATTTCTCAGCCCCTAGGAATGATTCCTGAGTGTGGTGCACATCCAGCAGGGCTGGCTGGGGCTCAATTCATGAGGAAGAAGCCGTCAGGGAAAAGAGGAAGAGGCTGCTGGGGGCTGTAGGGCAGCGTTCTGTCTTCAAATGTGGCGTTGGGTAAAAGAAGTTCTCAGGCACAGCCCTTTTCAGAGCAGCAGTTGTTAATAAATTGCAGCTTCTGTGCTCCAGTGCCTGCTTATCATGGTGTGCTAATGGCTCTTGAGCATTAGCTGAGTTTGATGAGGTTCCCGCACAATTAGGTGTGTGGGAACAGCAGGAAAACCCAAATGAATGCCCCACCTGTAGGAGAAGCAGCAACACTCAGCACTCCCAGCACCGTGCTTTGAGGAGCCTTACAGTCGAGGTTCTGCCTCGTGGCTTTTCAGGATCTGCCCCACAGAGGTCCCAAAATAATCCATCTGTGCATCCAAAGAAATAGCGGAGTGAACCCCAAGAATCTGGGGGTGGTCATTTGCATTCTTTCCTTTGCGGAAGGGCTCTGGCTGAAGGCAGGTGGGTCGTTTGAGGACAGTGGCCATTTCTAAGGGCTTTTCACTCCTTGTCCTACCAGAGAATAAATAAATCCATGCACAGGGCAGTTTCTGAGCTGTTGGCTGAGGTTTCCAGCTGTGCTGCAGCATTTTAATGATGAGCACTTGGCTGCCTGTGTGTTTCATATGGATGCAGAATAATTACAAGGATGCTGATCTAAGCTGCAGCCTTGCAATTTTCTCCTTCACAATACAGCCCATCCTCTCCCACCCTGGGATGTCTTTGGCCTGGGACAGCCTTGCTGTGGTTCCTGTTGCAGCTCCAAGTTGGTTAACTTCTGGTTAAATACAGGGAAATTGTTCCAAACTTATAATTTCCTTAGATAACCTTTTACATTTATTTTCTTCTAATGAAATTACCTTTTAGGCCACTTATTTTCCAGTGTTTATTTTATCACTGTCAAGTAATTCCTAAAATAGTAATTCCCTTACATATCCTATTGTAGTTTTGTTTCTTCCAGTGAAATATAAATTAGCTTGTAGACGTTTTGCTTTTCAACCTGGATTTTGTCAGAACCTTTTTTGTTGGTAGACTTGTGGGAACACCCAGATCTTTGCAGGGATTCTGCCTATCTGTGGTGGGGGGTTCTTTGCTGTCTCCCTTTGGAATGGTCATTCATGAGGCAAATTCGGGAAAAATGTCAAAGTATTTAAGGATCAGGTGTATGAGAGAAGCATTAAGCAGCTGAAAGGGAGTGATTTTGAAAAGCAGTCTGGTTGCTTTATAATTTTTAGCCTATTCCAGTTGATTTATCCCCAAGTAAACACCTTAGACACAAAATTATCAGTCAGAGTCTCCTCAGAGTATTGGATTTGTCAGTTTTATTTGAACCTTTTGAACTCCTGAGGAATGAATTCACAAGCTGAGTGGATAGACAGGATGGGTCATTTAAAAAACCTTTGACAGGCAGTTTAAGGTCCAAATCAATCCTCTTCAAAAGTAGGTCAAAGATTGAAGTTGTCAGTATTGGAGACAAAGAGCTCTTGCATGCAAACTCCAAATCTCGTGGTGCAATTGAATTATGTTGCTGTTAATAAGGGATGTGCAAGGATAAGTCCAGTTCCTGGCATGAAGCGTAACAAATTCTGTGTTCCTAATTCTGTGCATTTGTAAATAATGGGCTCATGTTTTAAAACTCCCTGTCTTAACAAAAGGAATTTGAGTCACAGTGAAATGTGAAATCAAGAACAAATAGTTATGAATTCAGATTAGGCTTTCTCCCAGAAGTAGTATCACAAAAGACAAAAGTTAAATTTGAAAAGGTTTATGTTAAATCTGTTTGGGATGCTTTCCTAGAGACTCAGTGCCAATTTTTTAAAAACCAGAAGTATGGTTGAGGAAAAAGTCCAGATTGCTTTCTAATAATGAAAGCAATTGGGAGGAAATAAAAGAGCTTGATTTGGTCAATGTAGTTCTTAAAAATGCTACATTCAGATTTATATGTCAAAATAACTTCAGTGAAAAAGGTGGATTGCAATAAAATATTTCAAATCATGACCATGTAAGTGCAACTTGGATCAGTTGACCCAGATGCAAGCAAGAAAATATCCAAAGTTCTTGTTTTTCTGTGGGGTTTTTTTTCTTCCTGAGAGGCAGGAAAACCACTGCCCTTCAAACTGTGTGTGGCTGCTCTCCCCAGGATCACCCTCACACTGGAACTCTGCCTTCCCTTGGACTTGTTCCTCCTTTGTCTTGTCTTCCAAATCAAGCCATTAAATCGTCAGTAAAACAACCTGTATAATCAGCTGAGCCACAGGTGTTTTTCCCTGTTAAACTAGGTTTAAATCAGACTAAACCTTTTCGAATCAGACAGGTTGTTCTGCAGAGCTCAACAGCTGGACTTGATGACCTTAAAGGTCTTTTCCAACCAAAATGATTCCATGATTCTAAAGCTCCTGGTGAATTAGTGGCCCTTAAAAGGTTATAATTGTTTTATTAGGCTGTTCGTGTTCACTGATGTGTCCAGTCCTACCCAGTGGACATCAGAGTCCTGTTGCCAGTGGGAATTCAGCCCATTAATGAGTTTTCATCCATTGTCTTTTCCCCAAAACATTGAAAAGCTACATTTTTAATTTCAAGAGGAAGTCTGTGAGAGGACAATNCTCTGTCTGTGTTCCTGTAGCTGCGTTACTTTAGCATGCTAAGTCTGCTATAAAACCTTAAGATAAGAAATAGAATAAACACCTTTGAAGACCGAAGGTTAGATTAAAGTAACACTTTCCATCATGATAGTCACAGTCATTTAAGCTGCTGCTGGAGAATGACAGGATCTGCTGAGCAGGAAGGGACCCACAAGGACCATCCAGTCCAACTCCTGGCCCTGCACAGCAGCATCCCCAGCAATCCCACCCTGTCCCTGAGGGCATTGTCCAAATGCTCCTTGAGCTCTGGCAGCCTTGGGGCTGTGACTATTCTCTGGTGAGCCGATTCCAAGAGCCCCAGGATCCTCTGGAGCCAGGTGCTTTCCCTCCTGTGCAGCCAGGGGCTCATCCCCAGGGGCTCCGCAGGAGTGAAGAGAGAGTAAAGTCCTGGGATGGAGGAAGATTGAGGAGTTGCCTAGTTTGGCCTGGACTTCTCTTGTGAGGCCACGGAGAATGGACTAAAATATCCCTGTAACTTATAGAATGCAGTTAAGGAGGCTGCAAACTTCTAGTCGTAAGCGTGGATATAGCTGTGATCCAATGAACAGAGGAAGATAAAGAGATGCGCTCTGCCCCACGGAAGAAGAGAAAAGAAGACCTCTGTTTCTTGAGATTAAGNAGATTGAGGAGTTGCCTAGTTTGGCCTGGACTTCTCTTGTGAGGCCACGGAGAATGGACTAAAATATCCCTGTAACTTATAGAATGCAGTTAAGGAGGCTGCAAACTTCTAGTCGTAAGCGTGGATATAGCTGTGATCCAATGAACAGAGGAAAATAAAGAGATGCCCTCTGCCCCATGGAAGAAGAGAAAAGAAGACCTCTGTTTCTTGAGATTAAGGTGATTCTAGAGATAGCTGAAGAGAATCTTTGTTTTATATTGGAAGAGCCATCCTTAAACTGTACCCTAAATAAGCTGACATGGCCCATGAGTGCAGCTAACGGGAAAGCTGCCAATTGGGAGGGACTTCACGGTTTGCAGAGTTCCTGGGTGGCTGCGGATTCATGACATGGGAGCCACCAGAGAACTGTTTCTTGTGGAGATCTCTGTAGGAGTTCTAGGAGAGGCTCCTCTCCATAGGAACTCATGAAAGACTATTTTAAAGTGGTGAAACTGATTGAAAATCCCAGATTTTGTCTCTTTATGTTGTTAGAAAGTAAACAGTTGTATGGGGGAAGGAGAAGTGTTTTGAAGGTTTCATTTAAATTAGTGTATGTTGATAAACCTATCTTTTATACATTATACCTTTTAATTTTGAGCCGCCTTTGCTTTTCTCCTAACCCTATCTCACAGCAGAGAAAAAAAGAGTAAATGATTTCAACAAACACTCAGACCAGCACGGCGGGGCTGGAGCAGCCCTGTGATGTGTGGTCTGTGACCACAAAAGAGGGACTCCTGCGCTGCAGGCAGCAGCCCTGCACTTCCCCCTGCCCCGGCAGCTCCCTGCACTGATGGGTTGCGACCTTGCAAGGGCAGGCAGGGAGAAGCAGTGAAGGGAAGGGGGGGGCATTAATTCGCCACCCATTGAGGCAGATTTCATCTGTTTTCACTTGCTACTTGTCTTTGAATATGAGCAGCAATTAGAGAGCTCTGGATAGTTAAATTTAACCTGTTGGAAGTCTGGCTGTGGGTTCCAGTAAACACAGTGTGGCTCCTGGCACAGGGTCTGGGGGAGCATGGAGTGCAATAAAAGGGGGGAAATGGAGTGAGGGAAGCGGGGTGTGCTCCTGCCTGGGCAGGTGCAGAGTGACCTGAATCTGAACTTCTTATCAGCTGCTCGTGTCCATCCATAATGTGGGGGCAGGATATATTGCAGTAAGAATGAGTTTGATTTCTATGTCGCCAATGTCACTTTGAAACAAAATGGGAGTAAAGTTCTTTCAAAGGCTTTGGGAAAGGCCTGGCTGCAGAATAACATTTGCATTGACTTCTTGGTCCTAAAACTCTAATTAAATTATTGATTATGAAGCTGGCTGCTTTCTTAATAGTTCCTAATGTAACAATTAAACCAAAGTAAGTAATTAAAAATGAAAAGATTGGTCCACAAGTACAATCTTCAAAAGGTCATTTTCAATTTAATCGCTTTTTTGAAACAGGCAGGAATAAAACAAATGAGTCATTAGCAAAAAAGCAATTTAGTGTGTGCATGTGTGTAATAATGTGTCTACCAGATGACCACTGACCACACAATACCTAAATTAATTAAAAGTAATGGCCAGATTTACTTAGTTGATATTATATTAACATGTCTCTTCCAGACCAGGCCTCTGGTGTGTGAAGTGCAGTAGCTTATACAAAACTGTAGCATGTTTCTACTCTGGACAGCTGAGAGCCCAGGGCAGAAGCCAGAAACTTTAGCCAAAGAGCACAAAATGTCACTGGAGCTGTTATGTTTTTGTTTAATGCCAGAAACTATGCTTTGTACTACAATGAGCATTTATTTTCATTATTATTTTATAGGCATGAGAAGTAAGGGTTTAGATGCCAGTCAGGTTGGTCCGTGGATTTTTACAGGTGTGAAAAGTGGCAGGGAGGAGAGCACAAAGGTGTTTTCCAGAAAAATTTCACAAAGACCACTTGACACTGTTGGATAGTGATTATTGTGCTGGCTGCAGTTGGATTCCGCTTCAACACGTCTGCTCCAAACCGAATCCTCCTCTTGCTGAGGTGGTGGGGGGGGATTGCTGTGCAGTTCAGGTTGTAAGAGAGCTAGATAAATCTGTTACTCTGTGAAGTTAAACACCTTGGTGACTGTGGCTACGCATTCTCAGAAAGATCTATTAAAACCCAAACAACCTCCCAACTTCACAAATCAACTTCCTTCCTTCTAACAATAACGTGAATAATACAGTTTCAGTGATTAGATTTTTCAGTTTGGTAAAAACTGAATCAAAATACTGATGATGACTCGATGTGTTTGTATAGATTATTCCCTTTTAACTGTTTGTGGATACATTTATCCCCACTCTGGCTCCTCACTGCCTCAGGGGGTGGCTGCTTTGGACTTCGAGTCCTTTTCATAAGAGCAACCAGATACTGCCTGGGAAATGGCTTGAACTGAGATGCAGGCAGATCTTCGGGATGACTTCAGCTACGTTGTGTTCGGACAAATGGGATTTCAGACCTTGTAAGGTATTTGCATAAAAATATTTTCTTGCTGCTTCAGGAAAGCTGAAGCAGTCAATTCTGTGATGTGCAGAATAGCTGAGGGCCTGGTTTTGCAGGAAAAGCTGTAGGCTGCCAAATTGGTTTTGGGTAGAACACCCCATGGAGCGCCGATGGATGGTGAAGGTTTGCAGCGGGAATTCACACTTCAAACGTTGCCGAAAGGATGGAAATGTGGTGGTGCATATTTAATGTCCAGGAGCTGCCAGGCACTCACAGGTGTTAAACAGTTCTGTGCTCTGACACCCTGAAGGCAACAGCACAGGGAGGTGTTGTTCGCGTGCAGTGGTCCAAGGCCAAAATGCAGCCCTTCGATTACACCTGAATTCCCCTGCCACATTTAGAAGCATTAGTGGCTGAGGATATTTTATGTCACGAGCAGCGTGATTGGTCTATTGCAATACAGATATGGAATTTAGGAGGTGGTTCCTGTCTTCCTCACAGCCCCAGGGATTTATTTGCATGTGAGTGGTGGGCATATCACTTCATCATATCACTTCATCATATCACTTCACCTCTCTTGCATCTCCCCTTTCACCCTTGGGCTGCAGTGTTGGGCATGAGAAAAGCACGTTAAAAAGTGAGAGTCTTGCCTTGTCAGTGTGCTGTACCAACAAACTACAGATCATAGAATATAAAGATCACAGAATATACAGATCACAGAATATAAAGATACAGATCACAGAATATAAAGTTGGAAGGGACCTCCAAGGATCATCAAGAGGTTTCAATGAAGTCTTAAGTTTTAGCTTTCATGTTTTTCAGGTTCTGTGCTGCCTAGGGGTGTGGTTCTGAGCCTCATATTAAGTGTCAGTGAGCTCTCTTCACAGAGCAGGGAGACAAAACAAATCCTTTTCCAGATGAAGACCAAGGACAACTTTCAGCCCAAAAGCACGAACAAGGCTGGGCTGAAGGGAGGAACAAGGAGGATGAGACCTCACAACCTGAAGCTGTAACTGGACAGTTAAACCCCAGTATGCAAATGGACCAAAACTTACAAAAGTGTGAGACCTCATGACCATTTGTCCATTTTGTGACCATTTTGAGTCTACCTTCGGTATGGCCTCTTGTCCTGCCCAAGGTGTATCCTTAAAGGCCTCTCAATAAATATCTGCTTTGTTCTCTAGCTCTGCCCAGTCTCTGTTCCAGGTCAGCCTTGCCAAAGCATCATCAACTGATAGTCTAAAATACCACATATTCAGTTCTCTCTTTCTGGAATCTTTTTTTTCACTTGTGTTTTTAGGTTGTTCTGTAGAAAGGATGAATTTGATGCAAATGAGAGAAACCTGATTTCTGAAATGGTGGAGGTGGGATGAAGGCCATGAGAGACATCCTGAGAAGGAGCTTGAGGTGTTGAACGGTGTCAGTGTGGATTGAGAGACACTGGCATAGGCTGCTGGAGAGGAGACCCAATGAGGAGCATTTGTGTTGTACAGTTGTATTTAAAAGTGCTCCAGGAGACAATCCTGGTGGGATTTCCCATCGCCCATAGAAATGGGGGCACATTTCCATTTGCTGCATTGCAGATGAGGTGGTGTCATGGCATTGGAATGACGAGATTGTCAAACCAGAAGTGACTCTGTGGAGAGCTGTCCCTTCTGGTATCCTGAGAGCCCCGAGTGTCCCTGCCTCGGCAGCGAAGAATCCACTGCTAATTGCATGCCGAAATTTCTGTGAGGCAATGGAAAGACTTCTGTCTCCATCACTGAGCCCATCTGGAATTTCCCATCGAGGGGACAGTGTTCCGGTCAGAGGTGTGACTTGCTGTGTCACTGCAGCTGACAGCCAGGTTTTCTTGCACTGTGATGTTTGCCAGCCTCTTCAGCTGGCGACAGAGGAGAACTCTGAGTACCCTGGGACTGCTCACACAACTTCCCCTGCGTGTTTTCTCCTCCTGTATATACTGGCATCTCCTTTATTGTCTTGAAACAATTAGGCATACTTCAAAGGCACACTTTTATCAAGGTGGTCAGCATGCCATTGCTCATTCCTGCCATAAATCCCAGTGTCCCAAACTATCCCATGGCAAATCTGACTGAGAGTGCACTAATCCCCTCACAAATGTAATGTTTCGATGGTTTGTGTCCTGCTTTCCTGGCAGGCTGAGGTCTGTGAGCTTCTTTTCAGGAGGGCAGTCCCAAAGCCCCTCTTGACTGTGGGGTGATTTCAGACCTAGAGCAGAAAAACCATCCTCAGCAGCAGCATCGTTGTCTCTCAAGTTCAGATTTCTGGCAATGGTTCCCTGTGGCACTACTAAAATTAATTGTTTCAGGACTCTAAGTGGCCTGGCACCAACACAGGCGGAATGAGGAGCTGCCAAAAAGGTACCACCAGTTGATGCCCTGGGAACTGGCTGTTCCCACTCTGCTCAGCGTGGTTTTCAGGACAGAAAGAATTTACCGGTAGAGACTGGTTTTACAGTTTATTTAGCTTCTCATTTTCTCTAAAAATAAATATGTGATTATGGCATTCCTGTTTTCCCTCTTCTGTGGCTCAAGCCCAGCTTCTCTGCCTCCAGTGGGGTTTCAGGCCAGTGTTTTGCAAATGATAGTATTTTATATGCCAGTCCCTTACTCAGCTGATTGTTTCTTTCCCCTCAGAAAAAGTTTTATAGAGAAGCAATAACCTTTCAGAAATAAGACATCCCACTTGGATTGGAAGCACTGGGACAAAGCTGGTGTGCAAGAACTCAGCAATTCAGTGACAAACCCTTTGTTTGTCATCTTCCCGTGCTGGGGACAACGGTCCAGCATCAATGGCCCGATCCTGCACTGTGAACAAACCTCAGTGCTGGATACACATACAGCTGTGCCAAGGCCTACTTTTGATTTAAATCTCTCCTGGTTTATATGAGATTTGTGCAAAAGTAACCAAGAGTTGCTTGAGCAAGAAGTTACAGAAGTGCAGGAATTGTCAGGAGCTGTGCCAAAGCTGTCCCACTGCCCAGCTCCGTCCAGTGGGGCCATGCCACTGGTTTTACTGGTTGAGATGGAAAGCTGAGTGTGAAACTCAGTGCATTTGGAAATGCAGGTAGAAGTTATTTGACCCGGTTAAAGCACAAATAAGTGTAACTGTATTTGTGTGAGTGTAATTGGAGTTTATAAAAAAGGTTCACAGGAAATGGGATAGGCAGTGCAAGATACTGTGAGGGGGAAAACGTTACGGAGCTTTATTCTGGGAAAAATGTGTAACATATTTGAATGATTTTGCTTTAGGGGCAGATATTTTGGTGAAATTGGGTCCCTCTAAAACCTTTCTTTTCCTAATCTAGAAAATGGAGTTTACAAGAACTGCTATGGATTTGCAGAGTATTCTTTTTTTTTTTTTTCTATTTTTTAAAATCCAAAAAGTACTCTTCTTCTGGAGGAAAATGCACATACTGCTTTTAATTTAGACCCTGGTGTTTCCAGTGGCATGACTTGCTGTAAAGGAGAGTTAAGCAACTGCCACACACCTGCAGAAGTGTGTGTCTACAAATATGGGGCTGCACACCTTTTCTAGATATATTCTTCTACCCCAGAAACACTTAGGAGTAGTCAAGAGTGAATATTTGTATTAAATCTAAAACAACAAAGACATCACTTGGCACTGATGATAACAAAGAAGGCAGTAAATTGTGTGTACTGGTGTAATGTTCAAAATTGGGCTGGGTTTGTGGTGACAGCCCCCATCTGCTGTCTGACTTACCACTTTTGAGAGTTTGGTTATTAAACAAATTAATGGAGCAATTTACATTTCTTACTCACTCAACATTAGCAAGTGGATTGTATTCTTTTTTTAGTATGCAAGGAAATGGATAATAAAGCTTTCCCAAAAAATATGTGTTGCCAATTCTCACACCTTACTCCAAGTTTTCTCATTTTTTAATCTGCCAAAATGAAATAAATGTCTGAAAAAAGTAATTCTTTCTTCTTTAACTTCCTCTTAATTAACTTTTAATGTATGCTGTTACTCAGGGATCATTCCTTAATACTAAATGTGTCTAAAACAGAAAAGACAGATTTAAATGATTTAGATAAACATCTGCTGAACACAGGGGCATCAAATTACAGATTTGGAAAAACAGTGGCTTTCTGCCAGCATTCACATAATAAATAATAATAAAAAAAAAGCCACAAAACATTGTTTTCCATTTTTTCCATTTCTGTAAATCTTCTTCCCTTGTGTATATGAGCTTAGAGGAAATTATCAATTTTTTAGGAACAAGTAACATGGATTGCAAATGGTGCTTATATTGTGTGTATGTATATATATATATATATATAAACTTCCTGAATAGCACCAAACTGCTCTATAAGCATCACCAAAGTAGCAGGGATTTTGATGGAGGACATATTTCTGGTATAAAAGGCAATGTTTTGACCTGTTCTGGAGCAGCCCTCTTGTCCTTAATTTAAGACCAGGAAAGTGTTCCATAGTTTCTACCTACCTGACGATATAAAGTTAATCCATACTGGTGTTAAATAATTCTGTCTAGATAAATTGCTTCTGTCTTTAGCAATTTAGAGCAATCTTCATAAGTAATGTGCAGTAAGAGGGTATTAAAATAATTGCCTGATATTTATTTTCAGCAATATTCAACTTAAGAAATGGCATAAGAAAAAGAAATATTTCGTGGCAATCTCAAGATTTCCAATAGTTGAATCAATACAGTAAACACAATATAGTTTTCTGAATAATTACAGAGGCTAAAGATATGTTACGGAGCTAAACACAAAATCACTCTTAACATGGTTAGAATATTATCTGATGGAAGAGAATTTAATCATAAAAACCCGATTGAGCCAATTATTTCTGTGGAAACATCTTTGTTTTGCAAGCTTCTCTCACATGCTGGGTAGCATCCCAGTGGAAATTTTCTCCATGCCCAGGGGGGAGCAGGGAGGGCTCAGAGCAGATGCCCAGGAAGGATTTCTGAGGTGGGCAGAGCTCAGAGCTGGGGGCGTGCAGTGCCTGGCAAAGGAGCTGCTCTGCTGCCAGCAGCCTGGGCAGCCCAGGGATGTCTGACTGGAGCTGCTCCTGGCAACAGTTTTATCCTAGAATAGAAGTAGCAGTGGAACTTGGATCCCATATCTCGGATCTGGATGTGTGAAACGAGTCACTCGGGCACTTGTACTCCCCATGAGTCGTGTCCTGCCACCTGCAGGATGGGGATGGTTTGGATTAGCAGGAAAAGTCAATCGGTTTAAAACTTGCTGTGTATCAACTCTGTTCTGCAAAACCAGACTGTAGTGTCTACAGAATTCTGGATAATCCCCTTTGACAATTTTGATCCACTTTTCAGTTTCTAACAATATACTTACATCTTAACTTATTAATATTTTAGAACAGAAAGTTGCTTTGATTCAGTAAGCCTTAACTTTATAAAAGGTGGTTTTTAGCACTGCTGATATTATTTTACCAAATTCGTGTTGTGATTTATTTAAACTGACCCGTTCCTTGACCAGGTTCATTGGTAAAAGAGGTCTATTTCCCACATTGTCAATTCTTGCTAACAACACTTCTGCTAATAACAGGATGCAAATTAAATCATGAGAGAAAGCATAAGTGTGAGTAACATCAGAGCTGGCTGCTCAGGACTGTTCCCAGCTCCGTAGTAACAGTGTGTCCTGATTCCTTCTGGCTGCACCCATGGTGGCCCTTACAAAATTCCTGCCCCGATGAGGAGTGTCCCACAAGTGAGGGGTGTCCCATTCCATGCCCGGAATTTTTCCTCATTGCATGGATCCTACTGTGCCAAACCCCACATAATGCCATGACCAGAAGCAGGCAGAGTGATGTAAGTGATGACTTCAAGGCAATATAAATCAGGCAGGCCTTGCTCCATCCTCTGTCAGTGTTACTGTTCCATTTTTGAGAGGGATCTGGGATGGAACAGGAGGGAAGATGACAGTGTAGGTCAGATATACAGATATAACAGATAGATCATGTTGTACTTACCTCCCAGATAACTATGGATGGTGTAGGTTAAGAGAGAGAAAGATGATAGAAAGATAAAATCAGGGATAAATGAAAAATAAGCAGTAAGAGAGATCAATGTGAAAGCAGAGTAAGCAGTGGTGTCAAGAGAAAAACAGGGCATAAAAGAGCTTAAGGAAAGGAAACAGCTAACAAAAAATCAGGATATATTATGTATTTTTGGTATCTGTTTTCTGCTTGGAAGCTTCTACCAAATAAAAGGCTCTGTAATAGTGATTGATTTGTAATCTCCGGTGTCATTGCCCTCACTTCCCCCAAAGCCTCCTGGAGGCTGGCTGTTGAAAAGTCTGAATTGCAACAAAGAAATGGTTCCTGGCAAAAAGAGGGATGGGTGATCAATTCCCTGCCTGCCAGGCAGGGCTCTCCCTCCCGTCGCATTTGCTGCCTGGTGTCCTGTCTGCAAAAAGTCACCGGCCGTGGTGCCCAGGGAGGACCCAGGGGTACCAGCATGGCAAATCCATCATTCCCCTTGCTGCTGAGCCCTCCAGGGAATGCTGAGGACAGGCAGCATGGCTTGAGTTGGATAATTCAGTTGTTTCTCGGGATAAACTAAAACTTGGGTGGCTTTTCAGGACTCAGTGTTCCCCCTGGGCTGGTGGTCCTGGGGGGACGATGTCCAGCTGGAGAGTGTTTGTTGGCAGCAGAAGGGGCACTCGGGCTGCCCAGGGCACGTGCTTGGGGCAGGCTCTGTGGCGCTGCAGAACTCCCACGGTTTTCTCTCCCTCCCATGTGCCCAAGGCACTGGGCAGACAGCGCTTTGAGGAGAAACAGGGAGTGTCTGCTTAGGAGCAGGAGCAGCAGAGGCTGCTGGTCTCAAGGGAGGACAGGACCAGAGGGGTTTCACCGCAGTTGTACCCTCAGGGAGCAGAATGAGGTTGTAGGAGGAGGAGAACAGCCCCAGATTAAAATCCCAACGCAGAACAGCCTTGGGACAACGTGCCAGAGCACCTGCAGCAAAGGAGGGAGCACATTCCCAGCTGTGAGCTCCTCCCTCCTCTTCTGGGGCTGAGGAACCAGGCGAGGGCCTTCAGCAAGAGCTGAGGAAGAGGAGGTGAAGGCAGTGGGTAGGAGAGCTGTCCTCGTACCCCGCTGTGATGCTCCAGGGTGGGATACGGGCGTTCAGCAGGAACCTGGCTGTGAGGTAGGGTGGGAGGCCGGGGATGAGCCCATCCTACTGCCACCTGCCTTGGCAAAGGTCCTCTCAGCCCTCCTGCTGGGCGTGCAGAAGGAATAAATAAAAACACCAAAGAGGAATTACTAAAACTGTCCCTTGATAACCAAATGGTTGATCATAAATTGGAGTGTCTATGCAAATGAAGTAAATAATTAAAAACTCCAAGAACAGCACTGACTAGGTGGTTGATGGCTGGCAATTATACACACTGAATTTTTAATATGCATACATCTAAGGAGCCAGTAAAAATTAGCTCCTAGACTAATGGACTTGCCTTTCTTCCAAGGCAGAATTTTAATGAGAGCATTATTTATAGCAGAGACCAAGAACGAGCATTTTCTTGCTCAGTCTCATTTCTTCTTTGCTGGCACTTTATTCATTAACCTCTGAACTCCTCCAGAGAAGAATAATGCCCTACACAGTGGAGGGCAAAGATCACCCTGACCCCCTGAAATTAGTCACGGGTCGGGTATTGTTAAGAGAGTTACGTCTTCTAACAAATAATATTCATAAAACCCCGTTGGTGATATGTCCTCATTTCCTGCTGGTTTCTGGGTCATTTATCTGCAGTTCAGTTCACTGAAGAGAAAATGAACAGAATGTGGTGTCTTGTAGTGCAGAGCTTCTTGTGCCATCTTGTCTTGTACCGTGCAACACCCTGAGATTTTAGGATTTTATTTGAAAATTTACAGAACTGGAATGCAAGTTATAGGTCATGTGCATTTTAAAGGGCTTTATGTGTTTTACTTTTGAGCTTCCTTTTGTTAAATATTTTTGTTATGTTAATCTTCTTCTAATTTAAGAAAAAACCACTCTGTCTTTTAGCAATCAGTAATGCTCAGGCTTACATTGAAAAGTACAAAACCAGTGAAATTAGTGAAAGAGCTTTACTTCTCAGATCAAGAGATGACTCTGTGTGCTGATCCTAGTGATGAGGGAGACAGGAAAGGAGAATGAGCAAAACTGGAATTAGTGTGTTGGGGGGTTGTAATCCAACCCAAATGAAAGCATTTCATCAAAGAAGGCACTTCTCATTTTAAAAAGATATGTGATTTTTTTGCCTTTGCCTTCTGAAAAGACGAAGCTTACACTTCATTCTTTGCTAATCAAAATCATGTGTTGAAAATGTTCACCTTCAAAGTTCTTTTAACAATGTTCTTGAACTTGGGTGTTCATATGGCTGAGCCCAGAGAAGATCTCTGCAGAAGAAGTACCATTTAATTTGGAAGATGCCTGAACCTTGCTATGGAGCAAGGTTATTGATGTACATGTCTAATGCAGATGATTTTTTTTCCTGAATTAATTTTTAAACCACTTTGGGTTTTTACAGTAATATCTGCTTTGAGATATGTCTGTGTATCTTAGGCAGTTGTCAGATCTGTGTCTGACTCAGGAGCTGTTCCATCTTGCTGAGATGGGAGGGGGTTTGGGAATGTTGGTAACTTCCCATCACCTTTAAGAGGGTACAAAGCGAATGGACATCTGACTGCATTTAATGGCACCCTACAAGATGTCAAAATGTATTATATTTTTGATATGAATAGCAAGTTTAAACTGGAGACCATGAAATAATGGTGGGGACAGCAGAGTAACTGTTCAGTAAGAGAACTTTCCTCATTTGTCGCTGATTTTGTGTGGAGCTGGATGGGAAGACTGGAGCAGAGGTAGGGCACAGCACTTCCCATGATGGCAAGTTGCAACTGGGACAGAAAAGACGGTCTCTTCTCCAGTGTTACTTGGGTAGCCTGAAGGTGACTGGGAAAATGAGAACTCTCAGCCATGAATTCTCCCATCAATTCCTGTGTTTGAAGCACATCAGGGCTGGTGACTCTTAGGGAAACATCCCCTGTGCAAAACCAGCCAAGGCAGCGTTGCTGTGCTGAGGGAAGGTCTGAATGAACTGAACTTGTCAAGTGCTCCTGTGGTTTTCCCCGCCCTGCCCTAGTCCTGCTGGAATAGCTCCAAGGTGTGTTTGTTTGCCATGTCTGAGCATGGAACCTCTCCCCTAAGCCTACCCCATGTGCCTGAGCTGGCACTGGATTTCCAGTCTTTCTTCCTTGCTCTTGGATTTGCAGGGATTTCCTGAAGGTGTACTTGTTTCACTCGTGACACGCAGTTCCGCTGGAATTCCAGCTCTGAAAATCCTGGCCATTTTCTCTAATGAAGGATAAGTAAGAGAGTGTCAACATCTTTCATAACAGCTACTGGAGAACTTCAGAAGACTAAGCTTTGCAGGCTCTCCCTCACATGGTTCGAATTCCTGCGCTTCCCTCAGGTTCAGGTATCCACCAGAAGCACCCACAGCTCCCAAAGCTGTTGTTATCCCTGTGGGAGCCCTTCCCCCTGCACAGTTCCCCCTGGGAACATGCTGGGAATGCAGGGAATTGGTACCTGCCTGTGTGTTGGAGCCCCTTCTCCCGCCTTGGCTCCTCACTGCCTGCAGTTCACGTGGGCCAGGGGCTCCTCCACTTAAGGGTTTGTCCCCCAGCCCAAATTTGGGCTTTAGCCTGACCCAGCTTTGTGAACTTGCTGTGTGGGCAACACCACAGCCGGGTTTTATTGGACAAGCCCTGTTCTCCAAGGCTGTCTGCAGAGAAGACCTTTCAGAAGGAAGCTGGGAAGTGACTTCCTGACAGATCTCTGCCCAGATGAACCCACAGGTGGTTCCTGTAGGGAGCCCTTTCATCCACCAGCCAGTCCAGCTGCCAGTGAAAGCCACTCTGCTGCCATTTGAACCGGGGGCTTTTCAAGTTGTCTCTTGTATTTCATTTCTCCTCTGATTATTACATTTTTATTCATTCTGTCTTGAAAGACTCATGGCCTTTTGTAACTGCATGTCCTTTGTCACCATCCATGAGGACTTCTTTTCCTTAGAAATACCAAATGTATTACAGAAAGTAAAAGTAGAAAGCTTTTGTTTTGCCCTCAACCAGCTGAGGGCTTGGCAGCTACAGACTCGAAAGCAGTGGGAATGTGAGGAAAGAAAACCTAATGGCAAAGAGAAACAAAGAAGTGACTTTCTACATTGTGAAATGCTGCAAACAGGAACGTTTCATATTTCCCCCGCTGTCAGTGTAAGCATCCAACAACAAATCAATAATGCTCAGCAGGCAGTGGTTCCCTTCCTTCATTTTAATCTCTGCAGCTCATCGTGGCATCAGGAGAGCAGCAGTGCCAGGAAAAGGGAATGATTTCCACCAGGGTTGTATTACAGCTGCCCCACCCTCTTTCCCAAAACAAATTCCTAGGGGTGTTGAGGCTTTCATTTTACTTCTTGGAGAATCAGAGCACTGACATTTGTTTTCTCCCTGGCTGCTCCTCCCATCGCAGTGCTGAGGGCTGTGCTGTTCTCTTGGTTGCTTCACACTTTAATTTCCAGGGGCTTTGCCATAGTGCTGTGGCTTCTCGGCATAGGAAGGTTACCATTCCCAGGGCAGAGGAAACAGGAAGAGAAAAAAGTACCCAGTATCAGCTTCTGAGTGACAAAGGTGTGTGTTAGAAACCCACCCATTCAATCACTGCACGAACAAGGGCAGATACTCATGAAAAGAAGCTCCCAGAGGGGTTGGGGTAGGAAATACATTAATTAAAGCACTCTGCAAAATAGTGGGTGAAGAAATGCATAAGATTTCCACTCCATTTTATGCTACACTGAGCACTTTTTTGACCTTCAAACAGTAGATGGAAATGTGGTGTTGAAAGCATTCATACACACCGGGAGTGCAACTCGGTCGTTTCCTCTGCAGTTCTTCACTGGGGGAGAAAAGCAGGAGAAATATGATGGTGTTGCCATATTTGCAGCTGTAGTTGTTTAGAGCTCAGGCAGACTAACATTAACAAATGATGATAATTAGGCTTGATTTGCATATTAAAATTGTCTTAATTAAACACTGATTCAGTAAACGTTTAAAGGCTGTAATCGATCTTTCGCAGGCGCTCTTGGTTATTTATATGATCTAATAAAGGCTGGAGGCTTTGTTAATGAGCCCTCTATTTCCTGACTTGTATGTGTCAATGAGATTATTTCACCGACAATTACAGAGCCGGCTGCTGTTAATAACTCACCAACCCCAAGGCTGGAATTCTTTTGTCTGAGGCTCCTTTGGTGGGACCCTGCTGTTTACATCTCCTTGCTGCTCAGACAAGGGCCCGTGCCACAGCCCTTCCCTTCCTGGGGAAGAAATCCCAGGCAGAGGTTTCACAGAGGGATTTTGTGCCTGGAAAATCAAGCTGCGAGCTGTTTGAATAATGGATCTAATATTTATACAGCACTGAGCTCAGTCATAATACATTTGGTCCCAGATCTAATCCTGGCAGCTCTGACAGGCTGAACTTTGTGAGAAACTTTTTTTGATTTAAGAGGTAATGTAATCATGCTGTAATTTTACAAGAGGCCTCTGAAAAGGCTGCCAGGAGTTTTGCTTCTCTTCCGTGTCGCTGCAATCTTTTGGATATTCAGGACGTGAACATCTTGGGAAAATGGTGCTAAAACAGGTGAAGAGCTCTTGCTTCCCAGTTGCTAAATGTTGTTATCATCCCTGACAAAAGCATTCTTGGAAAATTTCATGTTGCTTTGGCATGGTTCTTTCAGTATTTTTTTCTTATTTGACATCTTCTTGCACATGAAGGATTGTGTGTTTATGTACATACGTGTAACTTTTTTAATGACATATATTTAAGTTTTTAATTTTGTCGTAGGGTATTCCCACTAAAGATTTTCTGGTTAACCTCCCAGCTCCTGTTTCTTTGAAGGTGACATAAATAGCTGCATGCTCTTGGTCCCATAAGTCCAGTCACCAGTTCTGGTGCAAGTATTGATGGATTAAAAACTATATTTGTTCTATGTCTTTTCAGTCATTAAGTTTATTGGGAAGCATTAATAAACTTAACAAAGCGAAACCACTAGAGTATATTTTTAATTATTAAAATAATTATGCTGTGGAGTGATCAATAAACTCTTTTAAGCAGGAAGGAATTTAAAAATTGGTGTTTTGTCTAATTCCATTTGTATCAGGACTGAATACAGGTTTTTATTCGGAGCAGCAGTGCTATGATGAAAAATAAAGCTTAGCTATCCAGCAGACTTACTAAAAATATAACTACTCCCATCACTACCCAGAACTTCTTGCAATACTTTCTTTTTTCTCTAGAAAATTCTACTGTTGAAAATGTTGGCGTGAATTTGATTTCAAATACTTGTAGAATTCTGAATTTGAAATTGCAGAAGATTAGGAATATTTTTGAGGGGCTTTTACAATAATTTTTTTTCCTTTCATTCAGAATCTGTAGGTGGTGTAAGCAGGATCTGGTGTAGACAATCTGTGGACAGTGTGTTTGTAAGTGCTGATTGCAATGTTTTATCCTCTTTCACTGGTGATTTTTTTTCATTTTAATTTGGATACCTAAAGACTCTTTTTAAACTACACAGTCACTTTTTTTTAATTATTTTTATTTTTTCTTGCAGGGACTTCTTTTTCCAATGAATCACTTCTTCAGTGTTTCTAGCCAAAGAGTCTGGATTCTCTTCTCTGATCCTGGTTTTTCAGGTCATCAATGCTGTTATTCCCAAAGCAGCAGTAGTTGAGAAAAGCAGATCATGATGAGCAAGTGGTGTGCTTGCCCCTTCCCTCCAGAGCCTGGTTTCTTTGCCAAGCCCCCTTCTTTGGGAAGTCAATTCCCGTCCTGTTGGTTAAGGGAGAAATAGAGATCAAGGAAGAGCCTGCCTCTGCAAAGCTGTTCAGTGGTTGGTGGAGGAGACCTGCAGCCATGTTCTGTTAGGTTTGCCCTTTTTTCTTGTTCTTGTTTTGGTATTTTTTGCTGTGCATCTGCCATCTGAAACCTGGCTGAGATGCATTTGACACATGGCGAGTGCCAGAACAAAATTCACACTGTGAGTGCAGCAGGCTTACAAATTCCTTTATTCCAATAGCAGTAAACCCTCTCCCAGTGGCTGTCAGACAAGTAGGAACTTTGATCTTACTGGCTTACTCTTGATTTATGCTGACTCATTGAAGGGAAGAAAATCTTTAACTTTTTCTTTTCCCTATCTTTTTTTTTAATAATGTTTGGGCCTCTTCCCTTGTCTTACTTAATAAACACAGTTGTGTATGCACCTGCTTTTATCTCTATACTGGCTTTTGCAGTTAAAGCCATTTGGTTTTTCCTTTCTCTTGCTACGAAACAGAAATTACTGTTCTGATAGGAATTTGCAGAAGGCAACAATTCGGCATTTTGTCCAAAATTTAGCTTCAGTTTTAAAGAGCACTAAAGCCCTTCAGACTCATATGCAACTTCTTATAGTCAGGTAGAGAGGAAATTACTTCTCACATGTAGTGCTCTCACTTTTTCTTAAATAAAATTAAACTATGTATTCATTGTTTTATTCTGCCTTCATATAACTTAATTTTCAAGGCCAACAGAAATGATTTTGTATTTTTTCTATGCTTGCCCTACACTAGTAACTTTTCCAGTTATATTCCACCTGAAGCTTCCCCTCATTTATAATTCATCTTTTTGATCTTTTTTACATTAAAGTAATAGAGCTCGTGGTGTTTAATTTTAGGCAGCCCTACCAGGTTCCTGTCATTCAGGCATTGCTCTCCTGGAAATGGCTGCTCTGTTTTGCAAAGCAGTGGAATGCCAAGTTAATTGGGAGCGCTGCAAAATTCCTGGGTTAATCTGCAGCTCAGGAGCTCCAGCAGATTACTCCCAGCAGGATTTCCCTGGCCATCCCTGCCCGGCATTGCTGATCCCTCCCTCCCTGGAACACTGAAACTCCCGGAGGTGCACAGGACAGGAGGAATGCCGTTATGGACTTTGGCTTTCCTGGTGCTGGCAGGGGGATGTCTCTTCCAGGATCCTTAGGAAGATGCAGCAGCCTCTGCTAATGAACCCATCTGCCAATACCAACCAGGGCAGTAACCCACAGCTCTGCTCTCACTGGAAGAATTTCAATATCTTGGAGGGATTTCTTTATACTGTTTATTTTCTTGTAGAGGAATGATGGGTCCAGGAAAGGCATTTCTCCCTGCCCTCCCTGCCTGTCCTGTTGGGACTGTGCTCGTGTGTGATCTCTTCAACCGGAGGTGACATTTCTGTCTCTTCACAGGGGCAGGTACAGGAAAGGATCTGCTTCCCTTTGTTCCTCCTTATGCAGCTGGAAGTTTGATGTCTCTTACAGGAGCTGAATGAGGAGAGAATCCCGCACGGTCATGTCTGTTTAAATACTGCCCGTGGTTACAGTTTTCTGCAGACTGCAGTACAAAAATCCAAGTGTCAGTAGAAGACAAAAAGATAATTCACTTTCATCTCGAGAACAAAGCTGAACAGAGGAGCTTTTTTCAACTTTTTTAATTCATGAAACATTTACCTTTGAGTCAGGATATATTATACTGGGAAGAATATAACCTGTCAGCATTTCTACTGTAAACCCCTGTTTTTAAGGTTTTTTAGGAGAGCCTTGGAGCAGATTTAGCATACAAGGTCTTGGCCTAGAAACATACTTATCCCGATTATGAAAAATTAATATGCCTGCATCGTTGGTGCAAGAGGTATATTAATGCTACATTCAGGTAAAAGTTCAGACCCGCACAAATGAGGTAATTCAGGGGTATTCCACAGCAAGGTTAATTCAGTTTTAATTATATATTTAATAGTTACTAACTGTGAAGTGAAAGAAAGGCTGGTCTGTGATGAAAAGCATGGTGTTGGGCTTAGCTGGCAGCCCAAGCTCTCTTTCTAGTTTTTATTACCTACCAGATTTAGAAAAATGCTGCTTCTCAAGTTTTTAATGTTTCACTGTATGAAAGTTGTTATAGAAGTTCATGCATTTTAAAGAGATTCAGAATTATTTTCCATTTCTTTGGGAAGATGTAGTGAATAATTTTTTTTTTTTTAAACGAAGAGCCCATCAGCTGATGTACTTCAGTTTTGGTGCACACACCTGCCTCTGTGAATCCTCGTGTAACAGAGCATATAAAATGGTGGCCAGTTTATTTTATTCCCCAAAGAAGGGATTACAAAACATCAGAGTAATGCCCTGGCCTTACCCCTGGTGTAACATCGAGAAACCTTCTCTGTGTGATTCTTCCGCCCAGGGTCTATCCCAAGAGCAGAATCAAACTTTGCACTGAAGGTTCTGTGCTCAAGTTTGTGGAGTAAACCCTGTGGTGGCAGATGGTGAGGCTGTTCTCCAGATTTGCTCAGTGCTCCGGCAGTGCACTGATTGTGCCCGTGAAGCCTCTGGGTGTAACTGGGAGAGGCTCTGCCCCGCTGGGAGTGGAGCCCTGCGGGTGGAACAGGAGGGGCAGATGGAGAGAGAGGCTCTGGCTGCAGCAGGGCTGGCCTGGGGCACACACGGAGTCTGGGGCGTGCAGGGGCTGCTGGAATCAGTTATTAACACAGGAGAGCCTGAGCTGGAAGGGGCCCACCAGGAACACTGAGTGCGACTCCTGGCCCTGCAGAGGCACCCCAACAATCCCACCCTGGGCATCCCTGAGAGCGGTGTCCAAACCCTCCTGGAGCTCTGGCAGCCTCGGGGCTGTGCCCATTCCTTGGGGAGCCTGGGCAGTGCCAGCACCCTCTGGGAGAAGTACCTTCCTCTAATATCCAACCCAAATCTCCCCTGACACAACTTCAGGCCATTCTGCTGGGTCCTGGCATTGATCCCCATAGAGCAGAGATTGGATCTGCCCCTCCTCTTCCCCTCACAAGGGAGTTTCAGGCCCCGATAAGTCTCCCCTCAGTCTCCTCCAGCTGAACAGACCAAGTTCCCTCAGCTGTTCCTTACACAGCTTCCCCTCAAGGCCCTTCACCACCTCAGTTGCCCTTTGGGCGCTCCCTAACAGCTTTATATCGTGTTTCTATTGTGGCACCCAGAGCTGCCCCCAGCACTGGGGGTGAGGCCGCCCCAGCCCCGAGTGGAGCAATCCCTGCCTGGCCTGGCCTGGCTGTGCTGGGCCTGATCCCCCAGGACAGGGATGTCCCTCCTGGCTGCAGGGCACTGCTGACCCAGATCCAGCTGGCCAGGATCCCCAGGCCCCTTTCTGTGCTGCCTCTTTCCAGCATCTCCTTCCCCAGCCTGTCCATACACCCGGGGTTGCCTCATCCCAGGTGCACTTTCCCCTGTTGAACCTCATGTGGTTGATATAGGCTGGGAAAGAAAGGAGCTGTCATGCAGAGCTAGAAGGGGTCGGCATTCTTAGCCTCTTTCATCCAGTTTTTGTGCTTACCCATCCTACCCCATGAAAATGAGTTTTCTCTCTCCTAAAAATTACCTTTTGCTCTCGGGAAGAGATCCAAGTCCCTCTTGATGTCTCCATGCACCCAGTTCATGGACAGGACATGGGCAATTCCCGGCAGCCTGGAGGGATAGTGGGGCCACAGTTCTGCTGAATCTGCCACATTCCTTGTGGAGCTCCGCAGCGCTGGCTGAGGCAGACAGGCCATGTTGGGAATGGGAAGGATGAGAAGGGAATGAGAAGGATGCACAATTTTAATTTTGCACTTTGCTATGAAAATGGAAGCCCTTGCACAAATCCAGCAATGAAGATTGAGAGAGGGGTTAGAGCTTCCCAGTGAGTCTGATGCCTTGGGAAGGCTGACCTGGAACAGAGACTGGGCAGAGCTAGAGAATAAAGAAGATATTTATTGAAAGGCCTTTAGGGTACGGCTTGGGCAAGACAAGAGGCTACACCCAAGGTGGACAAAGAATGCTCACAAAATGGACAAACGGTCATGGGATATCACAGTTCTGTAAGTTTTGGTCCATTTGCATATTGGGGTTTAATTGTCCAATTACAGCTTCAGGTTATGAGGTCCCATCCTTCTTGTTCCTCCCTTCAGTCCACCATTGCTTATGCTTTTGGGCTGAAACTTGTACTTGTTGTCCTTGATCTTCAACAGGAAAAGGATCTGTTTTGAAGAGAGCTGACTGACACTTAATATGAGGATCAGAACTACACCCCTAGGCAGCACAGAACCTGAAAAACATGAAATCTAGAACTTCAGACATCAAGTCAGTAGCCAGAAATCACAGTACACTGAACATTCCTTGCTTAAGGAAAAGTTCAAGTCCAGCCAAGGGAGTTTCCAATGCATTACAGGGTTTGATTTGCTGGGAAAATTCTACCTGTGTAAGTTCAGAACTTTCATTTTCCCCAGATATAATTAAACCTTTCATGAAGAACTGTTGGGAGGTTTTGTTTGTTTTTAATAAAGAAAATGAGGTGAAGATTTCCACAGCTGAGTGCTTCATGGTTTGAACACTTCTCAGTTTAGTCCTTTTGAATTAACATTATTTCTTTGAGTTAATTTCTAAATGAACCAAGAAATTACAAATAAATCTCCAATCTGAACACTGTTTAGATAAATCTCACACTCAAATGTTGTTATCTAAAAGTTCATATCAAACTCATAAAGATAATTACCTATTGTTTCTAGGATATTACACCCAGCTTTATCCAATGGATTTGTTGTCTTGATTCTGGACTTGCAAAGTAAGTTTGTTCATGTCAGATGTTCATGTACAGCAAGGCAGTCAAAATCCAGAAAGAAAACCAAAAGAGCAGAGTCTGAGAAACATGAGTAGCTTTCAGATGACACCCTGCTGGTTTTGGCTGTGTTTTCTCCAGAGGTGCTTGCAGCATGGCTTGTTAAGTTTGGGAGTTTTATTTTGTTGCTGCTGAAAAGGTAATTAAAATAAGTATAGGAAGATTCAGCTGCTCTGTCACATAGTTAAAGGTGGAACTTAATTATTGCAATGCAAAGAAGCAAAGAAGCAAATTAATTATGATTGTCTTCAGCCTGTCTTGTCTTACCCTGGTATTCCAATATCTATGTGGATACACAATTGGGAGGATTTACAGCAGAATTTTACTACTGATTCCCAAATCTTGGGCTTTTATCCTTTGAAAGTAGGAACAAAAAAAATCATTTGAATTTAGAAACATTGTTTAACTACTTTTGCAGCAGGATTACTGCTTGCAGATCCATAGCTCCAAAGATCAGGCTGCTTTTCCACAATACCATATTTCATTCTAACAAAGGAATGTTTTCTCTCTCGGGAGTCTTTTAGGTAGCTCCAATCCAAGGCAGGCAATTAATGCTTGCATTCAGTAGAAGCTGAGAGGTTGATAGGCTCCACAACATAATGCCAAGGTGTTTCTAACCACTGATTCTAATGTTAATTTCAGGATTTCAGACTGGAAAATTATGTGTATGTGTGCATGTGTGAATAATAATTAAAAAAAACCCCAAAACCTCAACGATGCTGAACACTTCATATTTTGTTTTCTTTGAATGTTGCTGTTATCTGTGTATTTCCTGCAGAGGAAGAATGTGTGGTTATTAATATAATTGGACAGTAGCTCAAGGAGGGAATGGAACTCAGATTTCCTCCATTAACATTTCAGTCAAAACTCAGTTGCCAATAAGAATGTATTTTCCATGATTTATACTGCTGGAGTGTCCCGTGCAATGAGACTGGATAGACCCCATGGGTTAAAGGTGGGGGAAATGGGCCTTTTCCCACTTTCAGAGTTCTGCTCTGGGGTTTTGTGGCTGCTCCTGCTCTCAGTTTGTGATTGTTCCCTCTGTAAGGGGTGATGGTCAGTGAGACCCTCAGGCTACAGCAAAGGACTGTAATTTTCCCCTAAATAAGAACTGTCCTAATGTCCCTCTCCTTCTTTTTCCCTGCTCTTTTCCTTGTCCCAAATGTTTGTCCTTGCTCAACTTCAAGAAATTCATTGAAATGGCAGATGCACTCAGGTGGTTGTGGGCACCCTGTTCAGTTCCACCATGCATGAAGCACTGGTGATGCTGTAGTGGATTATTTTATAATTAAAGAAAAGAATGCATGAGCAAAAAGGATTTCATTAACTTACTGCTGAGCTCTTGGTGCTGAAAGCTCAGTGCTAACTTGAATTCTGGTCCACAGAATATCTATTACTCTTTGGTTTTTTCCTGAGCTCTTACAGCTAAGTAGCAGCTTTCCAGATTTGTTTTTATGTTTGCAAAACTCAGATTTCCCAGTGTTGGCAAAGGAAACCTGAGCTGTGCGCTGAATAAAAATAAAGTGGCACTTTGGAAATTAAGTTTTGATAGTATTGAGAAACACTTTGCAGAACCATTGCCTTTGTCTCACTTTTATTATCATTATTATTACTTTTATTAAAATCCTTTTCAGAGGGCTCATACTGAATTGACTTCTGGAGGGAAAGCTGAAAGTTAACATCCATTTTGTGTGGCACCCGTGTGGTTTTCTTTTTTCCACTGGTTTGTGACAGCATGCTTTTTCTGTGTTTGTGGAAAGGTTACTGTGTGTGTGTGTTGGTATTTGAGAGTGTCTGAGGGTAAATACTACACCCCGCTGAGCAGCAGCAGTTATTTTACAAGGGCTGCTTTTGACATGCAAAACATGCCCCGACACTTGGTGTGTTACCATGGGCTGGGTGCAATCGATATCGCTGCTGGGCCACAAGGTACATCTCATGTCCTTGACATTTTTTATCACTAGACTGCTTATGTGTGTTTGGTTATCTTTGTCTCCCATCCTGTTACCTTTATCAAATTAATTTGCCCGTCAGTCTTGGGGAATTTTGTGTCATCGCACTTCTATTCCAGCAGTGAATTTGTAATTGGAAAGTAATTGTTTTAAGTTTTCCTTGTATCAGCATTTATTGGTTCATGTTTTATTACTGAGAAATCACAGAATCTGCTGGGCTGGAAGGGATCCATTGGGATCATCAATCCAGCTCCCAGCCCTGCGCAGACACGCCAACAATCCCACCCTGTCCCTGGGAGCGTTCTCCGTGGGCTCCTTGGGCATTGGCAGCCTTGGGGCTGTGCCCATTCCCTGGGCAGCCTGTTCAGTGCCCCACACCCTCAGGGGGAACAACCCTTTCTTAATATCCAGCCAATAACTAATATCTAACTTATAAATATGCAGGGTTTTGGAATGGGGCTTTTAGCACCCATTTCTAACTCTGTTGAAAACTATGGAGGACTCAAGAAATGTGCTCTGCCAACCTTTTTATACTTAAAGTGGATGGTGTGCTCTTCAAATACAGAGCTTTTAATAGTTCAGAGCCTTTTTCTTTTGGTGCCTTGCAGTCTTTTTATGAGAATAATACCAATTTCCTAGTATGATCACAATAGCCATGTGGCCTTGGAGCAGAAAGTACTTCAACACAGAGAGGTAAATGAAAAATATGAGATACAAAATGGCACTTGCCAAAGTTGTCTGTTCCCTTCTTTGGGTGGCATTTTTTTTGAACAAAAGGAATTCGATGCAGCATTAAATGCTGGGCTTTATCACAGATTTGTATTCTAATGCCATATGAGCTAGACTGGAAAGAGCCTCCTTGGTCTCCAAGTCCAGGCAAAAGATCACATACAGGAGAAGGTCATTTATTTCCAGGCTTTTCAAGCAGCTTCTTATAGTAATGAGATTTTTTTTTATCCCCACTACTTGGAGTGGAGTAAGTTTTTGTATCTCACTGTTCAAGAACTGTCTTCTAATTTTCCACTGGAATTTATCTTCAGATAATGAATCCCCCTATGTTCCTGCGTCAACACTGCTCCTCAGCCTCAACAGCTCCTCTCCCTCTTAGCTCTTAACCCCTGAGTTCTTCACAACAACAATGTAATCCCCTTCAACCGCTGCTTTGTTGGGCTGAGCTCTCCCAAGTGCTTCAGAGATATAATATGAACAGCGGAGCATTATCGAGGAGTGTCCCTTCAGAATTACTCTGTGGTCAGACCTCATTAACCGCTTTCTGAAAGGGCTTGTTGCAAACACTGAGATTATGCTGCTAGACATGCTGATGATAAAATGTAGGAGGTTTTGTCAGTGGAAAAGAGAATTCAGATTTCTTATGTCAGAGTTGGAGTGATTTTTTTTTTTATCAGGAAAATAAAAATGGGATTAAGCTGATGATTTAAACTCCAAAAGCATGACAGAGGTATGATTAACCTATGTTACCCCTGCTCTTGAGAGACAGATTCAAGACCAGGATGACTAATGGAATTTCAGATCTTGTGGTTGGGTTTTTTCAACTCTCCAGAAAAATGCAACAAATTGTCCTTCTATTGCAGTGTTAATAAAATGCTTGCTTAGAGGGAAAATTTGTTCTTCAGCATATGATTGCACTGCTCCAAGCTGGGCTTCACTTGTAACAGGAATTATTTTTTAACCCATGAAGCCAGTGGTTTCTATGAAAACAGAAGGGCATCTCTTTTGAATACCCCTGTCTTTCCATCCTGAGGATTTCAGTTTTTTTCTGTGGCTGGATGGCTCCTGTACTGGGAGAACCGGCCAGATACCAATGATCACATCTAACATGTGTTACTGCACTATGTAAGTCACTTATGGCCTAATGTGGGAGATGACAAAAGATAATTAATGTTGATTTCATGCCTATGATTCTTTAAGGAAGCCTTTAATGCTTTGTGTGGAATATCAAGTGACATGTACTGACTCACTGCTGGAGAGTAAGAGCAAAGTGTTTTGGAAGGAGTGATTCTAGCTCCTAATTCCAGCCCTCCAGCCAAGGAGATGGCTTTACCTGGGGATATTTGAATGCACCTTCTCTGCTGGCTATTGTGTGCAGTAAGGAGATACATCCTTAGTAATGATGCAGAATGTGTTCCTGTTCTGGCAGCCAGGAGCTGACTTTTTAGCACACAGCGTGTCTTGATTTTCACACTGCCATAAAATCAAGGTCTTTCTGTTTACACCAAGGCTATAGAATAACTTAGATTGCTATAACTTATTTAAATGCTCACTTCTTGTTTCATTCCTAGGGTCTCCGTGTTTACACATTCCGGGGTCACGTGCATTGCTGTAATCACGCTACATTCAACAAGAAGGTAAGTTCTGCATGCGAATTTCCTTTTTTTCTTCCCTTTAACCATCATGTTCCTTGCTCTAGGCCCCTTCTGTCCTTCTGCTTGGTGACACAGAGACCTCTGGGGCTGGATTCAGAATCAGTGCCTCAGAGTGGCCCCAGCTGCCAGCCGGACCAGAGCCCCAGTGCCTGTTACAATAGAGCTGCCCCCTCCTTGCTGCTCCGTCCTTCCTCCTCTGATCAGTGCATGATGTCTAAGCCATTCTCCTCTGCTGGGATCATTGATTACTTTATTTAAATGAATTTTTGTTAGTTTTTTTTTTCTCTGGCTGGTTAATTTATGGTTGTTGTGTGATAGGAACCATTTCGACTGGGATTGGTGACCGACTGCTATCTGAATGACTGATAATTTTGGAAGGGAAGGAATTTCTCCTGAACGGCTCTTAGAGGCCATATGAAATACTCTGAAATGACCTAAACATTTGTGATGTATGATTCCTGCAGCTCTCCTGGCCACGCTGCTCTTTAAAACTGGTGTGGAAGTGCTGAGGCATGTGCTGGTTTCTGCTGCCACTAGCAGCCTTTTCTCTCAGAGACCATCTTTCCTGAAAAATACCTTTGTGGTGTTCCTGTTCCCCGTGCTCCCACTGATGCCTTCATTCCAGGCAGAGCAAGGTAGTAATTTTTCCTGCAGGAGATCCTGACTGTTCTCCTCTTGCTCAGTATCAGCTGCTGCTGTGCCAACTGCTCTGCCAGCCCTGTGTGTTTGTAGGGCAAACCGCAGGGGCTGGCACAGCAGAAGGTATGGGATAAGCTGATGTCAGGGAGGGGAATAGGAATTCCCAAGGCACCTTAATTCTTTCTTGGCCATGTGCATCTCTCTGTATTTGACAGGCAAAATCTGCCTCTCAGTGCCCTGAGACACTGGGGAACAGAGTGTTTAACAGGAGCAAGTGTGGTGAGGGAAATACTGTAGAGATACCACAGCACCGTCTTTAATGTGGGTATTCATTTACAAAGGGTAAATTTCTGTGACCTATAATGATTAGCAGGAAGCTGAAAGACCACGTGTTGATAACCTTCCAGATAAGCATGTAGTTTTGGTAAGGAGTATTACAGTTGGTATTAACTCTAGGCTAAAATCCTTGGTTGACATTCTCAGTGACTGAGTTAGTAAAAATGGAAACATTTGGTGCAGCATGGGTCAAAGTGAGGACTATAACTTTGGAAGCTGTGATTGCAGTTGTGCAAGTTAACTCTGCTACTGAGAAATCAAGCAGTGGCCCTGAGTGGTACAAGTAACTGTTGTCCCACTGGACAGCTAAGCAGGTGCTATATTTCAGCCAAATATAGCACTTGAGAGCTATTTTCATACCCTTAGTGCTTGCTCACCAAAAAACTAAAGTATTCCACCCTAAGCAAGCTGGTTAAGGTGTTTGAAGTGTCAATATTTTTGTTTAAAAGTGCATATTTTATGAGGAAAAATGTTTTTGTAGAAACAGTCATATTTTCAACAATACTTCCATGGAAAAGATTTTGGACATTGATCGTGGACTGTTTGGACAAAGTGCAACATTACTTCCAGCGTGTCCAACCTAATGCTTATACCTGGCCCAGGAAGTCTACAGTAACAAAACTGAAGGCTGATTGTTCAAAAAACTCTACTTATATTTTGTTTTGTTCCATTTTCTTATATCCTAGTGTCATGGGTCTGCACATCCCATGCTTTGCCAGAAGTGTTGCCTACATGGTCACACTCTGTGGGTGCAGAGCTGTAATGGTGAGAGATCCCAAGGGATTCCCTCCTTTTTTCTGCTTGGACAGAGGTTGGTTTGAGTGGGTTCCTACATCATTTCAGTAGGCTCGTGGTAATCCTGTCTCTGGCTCTTGGTGCCAAAAGGAGTTCAGAAAGAATAAGAAATTCTACTTACTCAAGAACAAGGAATAAATTTTCTAGTTAGATCAGAAAGCCATCTAGGCAGTGTGTCCAAATATTAAGGGGTATTTTTGAGGAAGAGTATTGTGTGAAGAAGAAGCTAAAAAAGGATAATGCATTTATACAATTTGAATAAATCCTCATTAAGCTCCGTGAAACTGATTAAATCTAAGTTATTTACTACACCATGCTTCTGAATCTCTAGTTAATAGGGGTGTTTTTGTTAAGTGGGCAAGGTTTGCAGCCAGAACTCAATGCTGAGATTCCCTAATTAGCCCGTTTTCTACGGAATAGAACTGCCAGCCTGGCACCTGGAATGTGCCCATTTGTTGGGTCCTGCCTTGCTGGGACACAGGAGTCACAGTGCCCCGGAGAAACCTCTGCACTTGTGGTTATGTCAGGACTTAACAGATAACACTTCCAGCAGCATTTAAATCCTGCAGTTTTCCAAGTTGGTTCTCTGCCTGTGGAACGTTTTGAGAACATTAGAGCAAAACTCACATAGCTGTTTTTGAATTGAGGATATGGAAAAATGTCCTTTCATCTTTCCTCCTAACAGTTACTGTTATCATCCCTTCTAGTCCCATGTTTCCATAACACTAACTTTGTAGAGAAAAATGTTTGAGATATTTATTTTGCACTGGGGTGTGGCACAAACAGCATTTCAGGTAAGCTCTGTACCTCCTTTGCAATGGTATCACCTATGCTAATGAAGTGTAAAGACTATAGGTGCTTGACTGAGTCATTAATTTAAAGGAGAACAAAGGTTGCTCCCTTGTGTGTGTGTCTGTATGTTTGTGTCCAAATAGAAGTATGTCAAGTTTCTGCCATGCTGTGTTTGTGTCATATCTGCAGGTTTGGGAATCATTACAGTGGTTACCAAGTTTCCCCAAAACAACAAAAAAGTATTTTTAGGATTACTGGTTATATTGGGAAAACCTAAAAGACTATAAAAAATATGCTTGAGAACAACTGCCCAATTTTACCTCCCCAGGCCAAATGGAAGCAGCATCTAGGTCATTCCTCCATTGATTTACTGAAGGGCAAATAATGTCAGACAGATTTTAAACAAAAACAATATTTCAATTTTGTTTACCTCCTCAGCAGTCCAGTTGGATGTCAGCTACCATTTAGCTGGGCCAATAATATTGATGTTTGATGTCAGTTCTTATTCATTACCGCACCCAAATGATGCAAAAGTCAGATCTCTCAGATGTTTCTATGCATAGCCAGATAAAGCCAGGGATGTCTGACTGCATTGAACAGACACAAACAAGAAAAGAACAGAATACAAAATCAAAAACCTATCTGCTCCTATTGTTATTTATGTATTCAAAGTGTTCACCTCTTCGCATAAACTCAAAGCCAGTTGCTTACAAAGGTTACCCAGTAATATCAAACGTGTTCAATTATACATGCAAAAGGGCTAATAGGTTCTTCCTTTAGTTTATTTCTGTCTCCATGCATAAGAAATATAATTATGGAACTGAATTACATTTTAAGTACAGATTTTATTGTCATTAGTTAACCATTTTCAGGCTGTCAGACACTGTTAGAAGTAAAAAAAAAAAAAAAATCTATTCCATGTTTCTGTCATGGCACGGAACAAAATTGTGTCAAAATACCCCTATTTCATTTGTTGGCAAACAGCTCTTCTTGATATTAGGGAATCACTCTGAAAATTGTTCTAGAATTCACTTCCACACCCATTCTCTGACACAGTCACGTTGTTCCCTAATTTTGGAAGTAAGTTTCCTGGAGTCCTCCCTTCCTTTGGCCTGTGCTCCCCACAGACCCTGCGGTTAGCCCTGGGCCTGCTTTACCCATCATGTGCAGAGCAGATAACACGTTCTGAGGCCATTCGAGTAGAATTGGGTAGGTCCATCTTTATTTTGATCAGTTTGAATAATTTTGCTCTCCAACTCTGATACTCTTAATGTAGAAGTCTGGGTGACTATGTCTAGCAGATAGCCTAGAAGTAAAAATACTCCTCTGCATCCTACTGTGAGGTAGCTGCAATGTGTAGGGACTTATTTAACTGTTAAAGACCAAGGAAATTCAGGATGCATTGGTTTGGAAGNCTGAGGTCTCTGCCAGGGTCTCAGACCCTCCCAGGGCAGTTTGAGGTGTTTTCCACCTGCCCTGGACTCCAGCAGGAAGGGAGTGGCTCTCCTGAGTTGCTATATCCCTGTGTCCTTGAGAAAATAGGAAGTCTCCCAGCCAAGGTCCTGCAGTGGGATTAAAAAAACTCACAAATCCAGGACTGATTTTTAAATGTCACACTTAGTTTGTGTCATTCAGTCTCCCATCACCATTTCAGGTTTCTCATCTGAGATCATTTGCAAAGAAAAGCTCAGTAATAGGTGTCACACGCCTCGATAAGCCAAGGGCAGAGAGAAGCCACGTGCAGCAGATGATGGGCACTGAGAAACCTTCGGTGTCAGTAAATGGCTGCTGCTGGAGTTTGCCTCTGCACTCCTAAATCAGACAAAATGCAGTTCCTTCACTATGTCTTGTCTTCCTGGGTTATTTTTGGATCAAAATCCCAGTTATAATTTCTTCTGGGGAAAAAATCATTATGAAATCTCTTAGTCTAGCAGTTTGCTTAATCAAGGCACAAACTGACTTCGAAAACTTGGCATTACCTGTTTTTTCTGTTCTCTCTAACATATATAAATACATTATATATAAATAAACATAAACCTGTTTGAAGATTCTAAACCCAATCCCGTCAAGTTTACTAACTCTAAAAATAATCACAGCTCAAGAAAATCTGCCTTCTTTTTTTTTGAGCCTTTGCATTATGAGATGTGAGACGAGCTCATTCTGCCACGGGACCTCTCTCCTCCAGCCCCAGGGTGTGCATCCCTCTTTTGTTTGGACAGCGCTCTCAGGCACAGGGTGGGATTTGGGGCTGTCCTGTGCAGGCCAGAGGTTGGACTTTGATAAGCCTTGTGGGTCCCTTCCAAGCCAGGATATTCTATGATTCTATGTTTTACGACAGAGTTGGTTTTTTTAGTTCTGTTTTTACAATCCCTTCTGGTGCTCTTTGTTGTCATCATGCAGGGACTCACAGTAAACCCCAAACCATCTTGTAAAATTCACCCAAACAAATGTGGGGAGTGGGGAAGCTTAGATTTTGGAAGACCTTCTTTTGTTCTTCCTCGTGGCTGGCTCTAGGAGAGTATTTCAAACCCATCAAGAAATTAATTCAGTAGCCATCAAGGAATACAGTACCTGAAGGGAGCCTACAGGAAAGACGGAGAGAGACAAGAGCCTGGAGTGACAGGACAAGGGGAAATTACTTCAAGCTGACAGAGAATAGGGTTAAACTAGATGTTGGGAAGAAAGCCACATGATGATGGTGTAGATGAGGAGTGTGGGGTGGGAAGCAAGGCAGGTGTCTGCCATCACGTCTCGTTTTGAACCAGCAGTAAATGAAACATTTAAATATTTAGCTTTTCTAATTGAAGCTTTTAATCAGATTTTGCTCTTTTTTAAATATTTGCGCATGATGAAGCTTTGTCTCAACTCTTCATGATAAAAATTTGGGGTAAGGCACTGACATTTGGATTCAGACAGCTCTGTAAAGCCCTAGAAGAAAAAATGTGGCATCATTTTTAGTTGGCTTTGAGTAACTTTAAAGACTTCTAAAAATTCTTTAAGGAATTGTATATTCTAGGTCAGATTGGCCCTTGAAAGATCCTCAGCAGAAACCGATAATAGTTGACTATACAGTGTTTTCTTTTATGTTTTCAGACTTTATATTTACAAATATAAACATATTGTTATGTCCGTTTGCTGCTAACTAAATGAAACAGAGATTAGCTCCTTTAATGTGATTTTGTTTGCTTATTTTTGTGTTCTGCAGTGAATGTGACCCTCTGTGTGTACAGTACATGAAGCAAGCACTGTTTAGCATGCAGAACCACAAGCACTGCGGAAAACTTTGCCCTTCTTTCTTAGAAGAGAAGAATTAATTTGTGTATCCTAAGGAATAAGGATTTTTTCTAAATTGCATCTCCTGGCCCAGCACACCAGCCTTTCCGGTGACAGATGTACACTGTGGGTCCAGACCCCTGCATAATTCATTTTTTACCAGCTGTTTCCTAAACTAGTTTTTTTTTTTTTTGCAAAATGAGCAAAATCAAAATGCAGAGATCCACCTGAATTCTTTAAAATTCAACTTCCCATGTGCAGTACAGTCCAGCCTGCCTCTCTTTATGGCATTTCATGGGAAATTATGTTCTAAAACACATGAGAAAGCAGCACAGCATCCCCACTTTCTACCCTGTGACTCTCTCATGTGAGTCACGTTTTTGACAAACTGTGGAACTTTTACCTTGTGTTACCAGTGGCAGTGTTGCTGTCACTGCCTGGACTGAGAAGCTCTGAGTTGTGAGGCCAGAGCTCCAGGCAATGCTGCTCACACTGGGTCTGCTCCCTGCCAGCTCTTCCAGTGCTCCCAGTTTGTTCTGGGCAGGCATTGGTGGGGACTCACACTGCACATTGCATTAGCCTGGACGCCTCTCAACATAGGTGCTGCTGGATTTGCACTGGTTACTGATGGACAAGGAACAGCTCTTTCAACCATGTTTGTGCAAAGCTGACTTTTCAAAAGAGCTTCAACTAAACAAGGGCTTTAGTTTAGACCAGTGGTTTGTATTTGGTAAGAGGACTATTGAACATTTACCACTCATCAAGTCATGGCCAAAGGGAAGCAGGGTGCCTAGAACAGTGCTGTATCTGTGGTGCAAAGCATGTGGCTTTGCAGAATACCAAGCTGGATTTGAAATGAATTTATGCAAGCATGAAAGTAGGACCAACTTTGGAAAGGCTTAGACTCTGTTACGAAAATGCAATTAATCTGTGGTTGAATAAATATCACTGTTAGAAGGTACTTGAATATCAGATTGATTTAATCTGAAAATAATAGAGAACACACAGCTGAAGTCCATCAGGGGTAGGAATGCATATTGTTTTGGCTCTTTGGGGGGTTTGCAGGGCAAGGTTTGCCATGCAGACAGACAGCTCCATATCGGGGCAGGCCATGGGTCAGTCACCGCCATCGGGGCAGGCAGGGGTCAGTCACCGCCATCGGGGCAGGCCATGGGTCAGTCACCGCCATTGGGGCAGGCAGGGGTCAGTCACCGCCATCGGGGCAGGCCAT